>JAGKQL010005350.1:0-11787 GCA_018398635.1 Cyprinodon brontotheroides
CAATATTGGATATGTGACTTTGCTAGATAATTACAGATATTGAGCCCACTTTTGACTTTTTTCCACTAAAATGTGTACCCTATCATAACACCACCAGAAAAACTAAACTATACTATTAAGGTTTTTTAAAAAAAGTGATACATTTAATGCTGCTAGTATAGAAAATAAAGCAAAACACAAAAAATGTGGACAAGTACAAAATCAAAAAACATTCATATTTATTTTCCTTTTTATCAATTTATTTTATTTGGAAATAATTACGTTTTTTTAGCACTTTTAAGGCGCTTTATTTATTTAAACTAAAGATGGTCTTATGTGTGACTACAGACTGTCTCTAATACTTAAGAAAAAAATAGCATTCAACTTCACGATCACGAAGGCCTTTCTTAGTCAAGTTGCATGCTTTTCTCTCTTAACACCTTGTGAATCTGACTCGACCTAAACGTTGGTATATACATTTATTATTTACCTACTGTTGCAATGTTGGAGTTGTCTATGTATTGGATTTTGCCTCCACTATAAGCTTATTGCACACATATCAGAAAACAGGACATCTGTTCTTTTGGTCTCACACACAGCTAAGAACGATCAGCAATAAAGGTTTCTAATCCTATAACACTTTTTGGTGCTGTAATATTTAAAATTAAGTGTTGACAACATTTTGGATAAATGGTGATAATATGGATCTAAGAGAATTGTATATTTCTTTTATTGTTAACCCAGAGAGCGTTTATGTTATCAATAGGGGCCTGCAGCCATAGTTTATCTGACAGCTCCTTAAAATAGGCTGCATTGGTTTTACTAGGAAGGAAGGTTAAGCAAACAAAGGAGCAATAAGTGTTTTTGTCAATTACTTTTGTTAGTTTGTATGTTTGGTTAACGAAAATCAGTGCTTTGATGTCCTGAAATTATTTTTCATTAGTGAAAGTTTAGACCTCATTCTACGTTATTCTGTTGAAAGAAGAAGAAATATCTCAGTCATTTTGAGGTTAAGGTCCATCATTGTGATTATACTCTCTCTGCAGTGCTGCTGTTTCTGCTTTCCTGTGCTTATGTGCTGCTTGTTACAGGATGATGAAATCCAACTAAATCACATGCTGGTTGGTGGCAGCTGAAAATCAAACAGTGACAGGTGGTAGAAATGCTGCGACATCAGTTTAATCTTTTTACAGCTTCTAAGAGTTATGCCACAAAACTAAAGATTCCCTCTCATTAAGCCTAGTTTGAATCTTTTCTAAGCAAAGTTGCTGTCAGTCACAATTAACATATTTTTTCTTTTAGTTTTTTCTCAAGGAAGCCCTTCACCTCTATCTTGCTGATGCAAACTAATAATTCTGCAACTTAAGAGTTGGGATTTTGGGAACCTCTACTGAGTTTGTAAGACTGATGTCATTTGTTACAAATAAACTCCACAGAGTTTTGTTGTTGTTCAATAATCTTAGGAGCTAAACTTGCTTCAATACAGTGCAGGGTCTGGGACATTAAATAATATAAAACCAACATCTGGATAATAGAAATAATCCTGTAGCTTTTAGAGTGCAGTAATGAACTGTACTTTACACTTCACAAGCAGAATCTAGTGGTATTGGTCTTAAAAATGAGAATAATTTACCATCAGATCATTATAAAGTACACACAAATAGCATCCTGTCACCAAGGATCTGAACAGCTCATTCACTTTTTTGTTTAGTGCTTTATAATGTAAAAGGGGTAGATTTTATAAGTCCTGTGAGCCTCAGAGCGTTGACAACAACACAAGACCTCCATGTCCTTATTAGAATGAAGTAAGGATTGCTAATGCATCAGATTAAGAAAACCAGTGAAGCCTGCAAATGCTGAAGGATTTAAGAAACACACTGAGCCCCGCTCAGCAAACAAGCTGCAAAGCAACATTATCCACATCAGCTTTTCCTCAAGGATTTTCTGAGGAAATGCTTTGATCTCTTTATTGGACTTTAACATCTGAGCAACTTTGAAAAGAAAAAGGGATCCGCCTGTGATGTTTTGGCTATGAAAAGCAATATGGCTCATACAGTTTACCTTGCTGTTATCTTTTCAACTATAAAACATTACTCACATTAGAAGCAGCTTATAGAAATTAAATCACCATGTGTCCTGACAGCTCAATAGATTTGTGTCTCCACACGGATACACGGGAAGACACAATTAATCCACTAGTGTTTGGAGCGCACATCTAGCAGAAATCTAAATCACCATAATTACTATCATATATGCCAATTTGCACAACATTATAATGGAAACAAAAAGCAGCAAAGTAATCAAGCACACTGGTCTTTATGCATCATTATGTTTAAATAATTGGGCTTGTGATGAGCCATTTTTCAGGCTCTTGCTGGTGCATTTTTTTTTCAGTCCCTCTTCCTTAGAGACAGTCTCAGTGTCAGTGTTGTAGTCATTGTGGCTACAAGCATCCAGTCGCTGCGGTGGATTTACTGGCAACATGCTCCCCTCCCAGCCTGGCCAGCTCTTTAATTACCCTGGCCTATTGATCCTGCAAGCAGTGCCACTCTGGAGCTGGAAAATGAAGTTGGGCGTGCACCAGTTAATGACTGATTATTCCTTCATGGGCCCTTTGGGAACAAGCAGGCAGTGTGGGGCCCCCAAGGAAACTGAGAGCTTCAGATCTTCTACAGAAATATTTACACTTTCTACCAGCTCACATATATGCTTCAAAAATGTTTTGGCCAGAATCAAAAATTCTATTTGTTTCTTGCAACCAGACATTCAATATTATTTGCATTACAACAATAAACCTATTTTTTTATTTATGAAAGGACAACATATATAGGGTCTATATTTGTGTGTATATATATATATATATATATATATATATATATATATATATATATATATATATATATATATATATATATATATATATATATATATATATATATATATAGGTCATAGGCCGTCACTCTTTTGCCATTCCCACTCAATCTAGCCATATGATGAAATTCATACACTTCTAGCTCAAAGCTCAACGTCCATCCCCTTTTCATAGCATTACTAGTTAGCTAATATTGTAATGATACTAACTGAACTGGCTTTGCATTCAGTTTGCGTTCGAGCTTCGAATGTTGTAATGTATAATAGATCATGTACTTTCTACTTTAATTGCCCTGTTATAATGCTCTTCATTATAGTAACCTCAAACATTGTGATATCACTGTAGAAATAATTTTCCTCTACAGTATATCCTGCCCTCCATATTTGGTGTAATTAAAGGTTCTTAACTGCAGATATTTTGAACCTATTGTTTTAGCCTCTGATGTAATATGTGTAACTGTTTTTAAGCCAGTAAGTGCTGATTGTTGTGAGTCAGTGTCACTAGTGTTATCTTCTGTCCCCATATGGTGTTTACATTAATTTCTCCAGATCCTCGGTAATCCTGATGAGCAGAACCTTTGCTTCTTCTGGTGCTTCATTCACTACACTGGAAAAAAAATCAAAATCTAGATAAGTCGCTTTTTCTTAAAATAAGTGCATTTGTTCTCGAATTGAGAAGGTAAAAGAAACCTTTTGCCAATAGAACAAGACAATTTACATTTAAAATAAGAAAACACAGTTGCATTGTCCTATTTCAAGTGCATTTTATCTAATTATCCCATTTTAAGAGTTAAAATACTCATTGCATTGGCAAATCATCTAATTTACCTACTCAAATTAAGGGTAAATACACTTAATTTAAGAATTTCTTACTTATTTCAAGATTGTTTTTCCAGTGTATATAAAAATCTTGCAGTTTGCCATTCACGTCCCCTAATTTTTCTCTTGCTTTTTTTAGGATCCTGGCTATTTTTTAACCAAGTTGGCATTCTTCTTGGTTAGATATTGAATGATGCAAACATTAGTTCCCCTCAGCCTCCTTCTGCGTTTAACCAGAATTTTTTTGTACTTTCTATTGATGAACCTAATGATAATTGCATGTTTGTCTTTGGAGTTTCTCCTCAGCAAGGAGTTGCAAGCTTAAATGTGGTCACTGTGCAATGAGACTTGAGAAAGTTACTTACCTGGCGTCCATTTCACGAAGCAGGCTTACCAAAAACTCTGAGTTTTCTACACCCAAAATACCGGAAACTACGACTTTTGTGTTTCAAAAAGAGACTTTCCCCAACCTCTGTTTCATCAGTAAAACCAGTTTCCTGTGTCTCCGCTCTCCTTACACCCAATCACAATCACAATTATTTCCTGATTTACACATTAGGTTTTAAAGACAATTATTGCATGTCCATTCGACGAGGATCTTATTGAAGAATGGTAGGCACTTTTTCACAAAAAAATTATATTTTTAGGGAGAGGCTTCTACAACTTGTTTGTGGTTTGTTTATTATAAGCGAGATGTGGATAATTTTATTTTCATTTCGTTATATTTACAGCACATGAAGAACTAATGAAATTATTTTCAGATTACACATAAATAAATTCATTAATTCTATGGGGGAAAAGGGATTAATTGAGGGTTAGTATTAGTAGTCATTCGATGATAACAACCTAATGAACTTACTGGCGCAATCTGAGCCATTCTTTGGGCCTGATAGCCACTAATAACAGTCATTTATTGGTATGATAACATCCAAAGTGCAGCTGCAAACAGCTACTTACTATTTATTGTGTAAAAAAAGACTGAATGAACATGAGAAGGGACTCATGATGATGCACAGGTTCTTCATTTCCACCTGCTGCCAGAAAATTTCACCTAAATACATACATTGATGCACTACCAATAAAGAAATAAATCCCTAAATGTCGTCGTGGTCACAACCTCTATGGCAAGGCATTTTGATATGTACTTGTTTTCGTTTGTTTTTTAGTTAAATGTCAGAACGGCCACTTAAAATGTGTAAACATTTCTAGATTTATAAAGCTTAATTCTTACTGGTGGAGTTATTTTTTTGCTGTTTAGAAGTTCAGTTTCAGCTACAAAAATGTAATTTGGAAAATATATTATTATACCTCAGTCTAGGTGTGTGCTTTTTATCAAGAAGAATCTTATTTTAGTGATCTACAAAGGGAACAAAAGAGAGGAGTGCTTTTAATAAATATAAAAATGGCCTGCCATAGCCCACTTTATATAAATCAATGCATTAACTCGATCAACAATCTTCTCCTTCACCATCTTACTCTGCTTTGTAGCTGACGCACTCTGTCTTTTGAACAAATTTTCCTTTCTTTTCTTTTCTCTTTTTGCATTTCTGCATGAAAATCTCCAGTTCCGGTGGGGTGAAATAGGCACTTCCTCCTGCCTGTTGTCACTGTGGCTCTTCGAATCGGTGGTCCACTGATAATGGCTTTTCATACTTGTTGTGCACATGCTAAACTCTTAATGGACCTACTTACAGGTGATTGAACTAATTCATAGCAGCCATTGTGGAACCAGAAACTCAGAGTTCCAGACATTAGGCTAGGTGTATTTAGAGTTGCGGATTTGAATCTGAGTTTGTTAAACCTGCTTCGAAAAATGGACCCCTGTTGCTCAGCAGACCCACAGTCCAGCTTTCCTGGTTCTTTTCTACTGTCAGTAGCAGGATGAGTGAATGACTGGGCATGGTTTAGTCTGTACCCCAGTGATGATAGCGACATTAATCATGGTATATTATATCGGAAAACTTGTTCTCAAGGTAGGTGTCCTTCACGTTTTGATGGCAGAAGGCTTTCATTTCATTAGGAACATGAGAATTATGCTGAAGCTACAGAGATCCAAAGCTCAGGTTGGATAATCTGTTAACTGGACAGTTATTAAGAAGAGCATGAGAAGAAGTCCTAAAGAGATCAATGATAAACCCTGATTCCTACAAACCACCTAGAAGAAACTGACCACATGTGGAAGAATGTGCTCTGGTCAACTGAGACCAAAGTTGATGTTTTTCAGGTGTTTGTCAGACGTAGACGTATCTGTAGTGGAAAAATATGACACACATGACCCTGAAATTATCATCCCGACTGTGAGATTGTGGCATTATGCTTCGAGGGAAATACTTTTGTAAAGACAGAACTGGGGAAAATTGATGGAAATATAGAGGACAGTCCAGGTGTGGGTGATTCCATTTTCCTGAAGGCCAGTATCCTGCAACTTTTAAAGTAATCCTAGCTCCAACTATTAATAATTCATTGTCCTATTAATAATCTAATTACTAAAATCAAGTGTTTTGAACCATGGATGCATCTGGCATATCAGGTCAAAGATATGCTTAAGTCAGTCTGACCAACTCTGAGCTTTTTAGCCAAATAGACTGGCCAAAGTTATTCATCCTTGATGTGTGCACACAGTAGGTGGTAGAAAAACACCCTCATAAACTGGCAGTTGTAATCATAGAAAAAACAGATCAACAAAGTATTCAAAGCTGTGTATAAAATACCATATCACACTTTTCAACCTGGTTCAATAAATTATAAGAAATTAGTAACTCGTAGCATTTTCCTTCCACTTCATATTTCTGCACTATTTGGTATTGGTCTTTCATATGAAGTCCAAATGAATCCCAAAACGCTTTGAAGTTATTACCTGACAAAACATAAAACAGTTAAAGGGTGGTCAATGCTGTTGCAAGAATCTTTACAAAACTACTTGACTGTTTTTTTTTTTTTTTTAAGAATAAACCTCTAATGTATTCGGTGTGTCTGATTTAACAATTCAAGGAAAAAGGTTTTATCAGACTGCCAGCCTGTGGCATCACACAGCTTTAGTTCATGTTATAGCGTGTCAAGTATATGGTGTTAAAAAGCAGCCTAAAGTTTCAAAATTGAGACTATTATATAAAAAGAAAAAAAAATGAAGTACGGCAGCAACACTGGATAATTGCTTCACTTTTTACCTTATAGTCTAACCCCAGTTGACTCTCACACATATTGTTGGTGCATGACTCCTTTGGGGGAACAGGTGAGAAAAAAACACATTGAAGCTAATGATAACAGGCAGGCATGTGAAAAGAAGGGGAGGATGTGAGAGAGCAAGGTGTGGATTTAACAGTATAGACTCTAGTGAGGCCACAATGTTAATTTTTTCCTCTTATAATAATCTCACTTTGTGATAGCACAGTGGCACCTCAAATTTGTCTTTCTCTTCTTTGTGGCACTGAGTTGCATAAACTTCCTGGAAGCAGTCAGAAGACTAATCACCAGCACACATTTTAATGCTCAGTGCTTATACGTAGAGCTCTTCTTTTTCAGTTCTTGACATAACCATTTTGCTTTTGCTCTTGGCGAACCATATTAATCTCTGTATGAAAAATGTCTACATAGAAAAATTATGATAGAGAACTATGCTCTTAGAGGTGACCAGCGAAAAGCTTTTAAAGAAGAAATAAAATGCTACATTATGCTCTAATGCTTTTTTGCTGTTTCATATGTTTTGTTGCTTTTATTTTGAGCTTTTTCCTGATTGACAAATCTGTGTTTTTACTTAAAAGCAGAAACAAATTTAATGCTTTAATGTCATTCAGAGTCACTTAACATTTTCTCAGCTGCATCTCGGGACAAAACATCAATGTAGTTGTGATGCAGGAAGTCATAATATATACAGTTTTAGATTCCTTAAATCCTGCTGTGCTTAGAAATAAAGAGGCTGGCATTTCTGGTAAAGACAAGTGGGAAGCCTTAAAATGAGTGCATATTTTACTCCATCTAAGAATGGCATTTTGGGGTTACTAAGATTCCACGCAACTATGAGGCCACTATCTGCATCTCTGGTGGGTGGTTGTGTTTAAGCTGTACATGGGGAAAGTCTTTTATGACTTCTAATTTTACTTTCATGGGTTTAGATTAAATATATTTAGCTTCATTGAAAGCCGAGCAAAGGGAAGTTAGGCCAGGGTGTGGTTAGAAAGGAACAATATGTCAAAAGTTCCATCATTCATACCATTAAGCATGGTGGAGAGACAACATGCTGGGGGCTTCTTCCCTGTCTGAAGACCATTTGCTTCTTATACAGTACAAGGGTATTTATCATAAAGTATTCACCATTATTGGACATATTAAATAAGTATTTGATGAAATGTGCTAGAAAAACAAAAACAAGGAGAATGAAATTATCCAAAAAAATAAGAGGCCAAATCAAAACACTTTATCAGCCATACATTTGGTGCAAAGGCCAGACTCTTAGAAAAGCTCTGGGTTGAGTAGAAGAGGACTCTAGTCTGGACAATTTAGATAATTCCAACATGTTGCTCTGCAGATCATGGAACATGGAAAGGTGCATTAGAAAAGCTGAGAATGCAACTTGCAATGACTGCAAACCTTACCAAAAAGCCAGCTGGATGGAGACAGAGTTTAAATGAGTGTAGATAATATAAATAAAAACTCACAGCCCTCTTTTCTGTGATATTTCAACAACAACAACAAAAAAAAACACATCCTGTAACTCTAGTTTTGACAAAGAAATAAATAGTTTTTTTTATTTGTCCATGTTGCCTAACAGGCACAGAAGCTCTTGTACTTATTGAGGAGGATAAGCAGAAACCACCTGCCCCCACCCATCCTCACCACCTTCTGCAGAAGCACCTACAGAGAGCGTTCTGACCAGCTGTCTCACTGTGTTGTGTGTGAGGCTGCAGTGCCTCAGACTGGAAGAAGGTAGGGAACAGTGGTGAGAACAACAGAGAGGATCATCTGGGCTCCTCTTCCCTCGATTAAAGACATTTCATCCCAGCTCTGTAACATCTTCAGCCTGTAACACTCACAATGACCCTCCACACCCCCCAAACTACGGACTGTTCTCCCCGCTGCCCCTCTGGGAAGAGGCTGCGAAAGCATTCGATGCAGGTCCAGCAGACTGATGCAACAGTTTCTTCCCCACCGTCATCAGACTGCTGAACTGTTGAAAAAATGTGTGAATCAAGTAGCAGACTCTGCATCACACTGGTAACACCAAACCAAAAATACTACATATTTTGCACGATATATATATTTAATGCTGTGAACTTCCATATCAATGTGTTTTTGCACCATGTTTTTTCTCCCATACTGTTTACATTTAATCACTGCTGCACTTTATGGAATGGAAATGTTCATTTTACTACAGAGCTGCAGCTCATTCACTGCTCATGTACAAAATGAAAGTTTGTGTATTACACTCTGTGTGTACAAAATGACTATAAAAAGTTGTCTGACTCTAAGTCTGTCTCCTAAAGGCATTTATACTGTAGCCAGCATCAGTTTTCCCATTTAATGGTTACATTGATTGACGATCTGTTCTGATATACATTTTTTTTCGTCATGGTCTTGTAGACTTGAATGCGGCAACTATTAGACTCCAGTCTGAGAGTTCAAAGGCACCAACACGACCCTCATGCGCAGAAGGACAGTGAAGACTTTGCACAGCAGCATTGTTTGTAGATTTGATAGCAGATTTCGGCATCTCTGTCATATTATTATAGGTCATTAAACAATGGGAGCTGACAATATTATGACCACATCTTATTAAGATTAAGAAAGGTAAGGAAAATAGAGCAAAGCATTTAACAATGTTTTCTTTTGGCTCAGTGCTGGAAGGAGTCTGTATGAATGAGTAATAAAAGCCTGGATCATAATGTCAAAGTCAGATGAAAGGAGACTGAACGTTCAGTCTACAAAAGCTGCTAAAAATTGTTTGGAACACATTCTATTTAGAGCCAGCATATGATAGTTGCAAAATTATAATTGAGTCTGTTAATCGATCGGTAACAGGTTGCTCCTGAATTTTATGACAAAGTTCATACATGAGGGTAATACTGGCAACAAAAATAAAATTGAAATTGTACCTGTATCTTGAAGTCACATTTTGCAAGTACTGAGGGGCGTGGTATATGTTGGCCATCCCACCCATTTCCACCCTATGCAAAACAGGACCCTTTTCTTAATTAGCAGTCAGTCAGTGGCTCCAGCGAAAATAGGATTGTCTGTATTCCATTTATCATTTAATTCCATATAATCAGCATGTGCTCCTAATAACGTCAGGCTCCCATTGGTCAACAGCTTGGAATGATAACGCACAGATGCCAACCTCCGGTAATAAATCCGTAAACTATGTGTTGCTGAGTGACGTCTTCACTATCCTCCTACATACAAGTTACTGTACATCAGGGGCTATGAACCGTTCAGACTGGAATCGGATAGTAGCTGCATTAAATTGTATTTCAACAAAAATATCAGAAATTGGCTTCAAGACCTGCAGTGTGAATGTAGTGAATGTAGCCAAACATCCTGTCAACATCACTAATGCATCAATAGATAAATCTAAACCACTTTAACATTTTTAAACAAGGTTTCAGGTTTATTTTACTCTTGTCTCTCCTTTTACTTTTTTCTCGATGCAGTCTGAAAAAAATATATAAAATTCTACTACACCATTTCAGAAGAAATCCCTAAAATACAAACTTTTTTTCTCATCAGCATTCAAAGATGTCGGGGTGTTTAACTAAGGACTTAACATCATCAAATGAAGACACTTTCCTATTCTCTCTTTTTTCCTCTGCCTTAAGTCTATGATGTTTCTTCAAGCTAACAGAGATTTGAATTCCCACTCCAGGCATTAGTTGTGCTTTAAATTCCTCAGTCAGCTCTTCTTGCATATAAAGCACTCTCACATGGGCACAGTTTCTAATCACAACAGATGTTAAAAAGTCTCAGTACCAGTAGTAAAAAAAAAAAGGAAAATGGATGGGAGCACGTCTTCAAGAGATAAAAATAATCCTCCAAAAAGATTCTTTTGAAGGCAGTGTTAGGAATATTAAAGAAAAGAGATAATACAGTATTGTAAATAAGTGTTTGCCCCTCTCTTTATTTGCATGTTTGTCATGCATGTGTGAAATGCCCATGTTAAAACATAATTTGATTTATCACACTAGAGGAAACTTTCTTTAGCCACACCCAGGCCTGATTATGGCCACACCAGTTCTCTATCAAGAAATCAATTACAAAGGACTGCCTCCACCATAAGCATAAAGAATGGAAAATAATGACCCGTTTGGCTGATTTCCTAGACCAAAACTTCTGCTGAACAAGAGGAACAATAATGCTAATCCTATTTTATCAAGAACACATTTTCGTCATCAGAATTTGGGGGGAAATATTCTGTTGACTTTCAAGACAAAAGTTTAACCATTTGAAAGGTGTCTCCCTTAAAACATTTGTGGCATTAGTGGTGATGCCTTATGACCTGGAAGACTTATTGTAATAAATGGAAACTGAAATTCTGCTGTCTATTAAAAATCCTGAATTTCTGACCATCTATTTTTTACCTCAAACTGAAAGGAACTTTGGTTCTGCATTAGAACACTGATGCACAGCTCCCAAGCAAGTCCACCTCTGAATAGCTGACAAAAAAATACTATCAAGGCGTTGCAGTGTCCAAGTCAAAGTTCTGACTTGAATTCTTTCAAGATGCTGTTTCTGTCAATATCTTGGCACTGATAACTGGCTTAATTACTCATTTCACTCACCTGTCTAACTCTACCTGGTTCATCTTCACTGCTCATCTGATCCACCTGCTCCTGACTCTATTTAAGGTGTCCATTCATCAGGGCCTGATTATTATTGCTCTCTATGTTTTTAGCATATCTTAGTGTTTCTGATTTTTAAATCCTGACCTGTTCTTCCTCTCAATCACTGAGCCTGCCTCCTATTCTGGTATGTTTGCCTGACCTGGCTAAGGACTCCTGGACTTCTGAGCCTGCCTGTTCTTGTTCAGATCTGTTTGCATGACCTGTCTCAACATATTCTCATTATCAGTTCGTATGATCTGTTTTTTTGAGGAAAAACGTCCAAAACGTACGAAATAGTGTGCATAAC
>JAGKQL010005351.1:0-11122 GCA_018398635.1 Cyprinodon brontotheroides
ACCCCCAGCATGCAGTGCGAAAGAAAGAAAGAAAGAAAGAAAGAAAGCATTTATTGTCACTGAACAGAATTCAACGAAATTTCCATTGCAGCAAACAAAGCGACCAAACCCGACCCGCTGACAGTAATCTGGACACAGGCGGTCCCGTGCTTCCCCCCACCAGCTTTACCCCTGCCCCTCCTCTGGCTGAGGATGGGCGGCTCATGGCGATCTACTAAGGTTAGCAGCCCAACAGTCGACACCTCATCCCGCCCCCAAAACAAACTAAAAAATAAGAAAAGTTTACTCCATTTAAGAAACCCAAATCTGGTCACCCTAGATATGCTACCATTGCTATCAACAGCTTAGCCACAAAATAGTACTTACAGCTTCACGTTGTGATGGCCTTACTGTTGGATCAGCCCCTCGTTTCAGTAAAATAAGTTTAGCAAATCCTGCTTTGAACTGTCCAATATTTTGAAAGATGTCTTCGGTAAAATGCTTAGAGCAAATGAGCAGCTGAGCATCAACCTTTGCAGGGATATTCTGATAGACAAAAGTTTTTGAAGCTCTGGGAA
This sequence comes from Cyprinodon brontotheroides, assembly GCA_018398635.1. Taxonomy (NCBI): domain Eukaryota; kingdom Metazoa; phylum Chordata; class Actinopteri; order Cyprinodontiformes; family Cyprinodontidae; genus Cyprinodon; species Cyprinodon brontotheroides. Next base: position 558 of record JAGKQL010005351.1, read on the forward strand.
GTGAAAAATGTTCCCTTTCTCATTGCAGCCTGGAACACAGCATTAACGCCCGTGATTCTGGCTCATTTTCAATAGAGAAACCCAACTGTAGGCTAAACACCTAAACTAGTGTCTTACATCTTTGCGACCTCTATTCATGTTCTTGGGCCAGTGAACCACTTGGCTGGTCTGTATGTAAATTTCGGGGCGTGACAAAAGTACAGGCCAGAACCAAATAAGGCACCATCCCCGAGTTTACATACACTCTAGGCTTCGTTTGGATTCGCCCGTTTTATGGTGGAGGTTTGGAATTGTGAGATTTGCATAGAAAGGAGGTGTTGATGGGGTTTGAACTTCTCTGTATGTCCATTTCACCCACTGTAATATTATTATTCATCTATGACAATGTAAACTCAGTTTTGCATTCTATGACCCCTTTAAGTAGGTTGCTATGGAGGCTGCAAACTGTTGTGTATTAATCTGCACTAATCATAAGATAAAATAAAGTTAATGTTTTATAAGTTTAAAGTTGTTTTCCCAAATACTGTTATAAGAGCAATTCGAGGCCAGAGAGGAGAAAAGCAGAGCAGTGAGTATGTGTAGCTGTTGCACCTGGCCCCAATAGGAGTGAAGTCTGCAGGACAACGCAGGGTTGAGGCCCCTTAGTGATAAGAAAGCACACTCAATAAAAATGAAATATTTGACATCTCAAGGTTGCCCAGCTCAGCAAAATTTGGCCATACAAAAAGAGTTGTTATTTTCAAGGCACACGGAGCGGTAATGGTCCCAGAAAGGGTGATGCTTTGACTAAGATACGAGGGGGGAGCAGTAGGCCAGACTGACATGGCTTGAAGCAAGGGAAAGATGTGTTCTGACATGTTTGTGACTAAACCGTCATAAGTTTCTGATTTGAATGCACCAGATGTTTTCATGGCCTGAGAGATTGCTCTCACAAGAATGAGATGTGTCTATGAATGTCACCGTGTTTTGCAGATAAATATCAATGTGACCTTTACCAAAGACTGAAATATGTTCTGAAGGGGGTTTTCCACCGATAAGAAATGTATAAAAGGGAGCTGTCTTCACCATTTGTTCAGCTTCGGCTCACCGGTGACCAGCTCAGTGTGAATGTGTTGTGTTTAGCAATAAACACACTGGACCCGGACTCAGCTGCCCCTGCCTGAATTTTTTGATCTTTGTTTGAGTCTTTTTCTGCTTTTTAAGAACTTTGAATTTTTATAAAACTTAGCTTCAATTTTAAGTCGTCAAGAAGAGAATTATAGACGACAGTACCAGGGACATGTCTGTCTGGTTTTGACCAGTAGATGCTAGGCAGGGTACGGGAGACAAGTGGTCATTCAAGCTTAATGTAACTTGCACTTCTACGCCAAGTTTTGGTGCCTGGGGATCTAAACTGCTCATTAATGTGTGGTCTTACTGCTGAGGGTCTTTGCAGCAAGTCCTTGGAGAAAGGCAGAAGAGAGCCTAGCAGGTAATCAAGTCAATCACAGAAAAAGTCAACATTGCAATAGTCAGTTATTTTTTAAATGTTATCCAAATGTAATCTTAAAAAGAAAAAAATAACTGATATAACTTACTATTTAACTTATGTCAGTTATCATATAAATTTGTGTATGTCTACAATTAGAGTGGAAATACAATATTGTAAAAGTGCATAGAGAGTGAATGTCATGATCATGGCTCTGGGACCTGCCCTAATTGGTGATTTCACCTACCTGCCTAACCTTTTACTAGATATTACTCATCTTATCCATGTGCTCCTGCTGCTTTATATAGACCTATTCCCAGCTATCAGGGCCAGATCATTGACTGCTGAGTTTGACTTGAGATTGTGTTTTTGTCTTCTTTCTCGCCTTAGTTCAGTTCTTAGGCCAGAGGTGAGAGAGAGTTTTTTCTATTTTCTTAGTGTTCCTGTTCATGTACTGTCTCTTATTCTGTGCGTGCTCTGTTCCTTTCCTGGCTCAGTGGAGGGAACTACTTTTAGCATACCGTAGTTTTCCTGATATCTGGCCTTGTTCTGCCTTTCAGCTACTGTACTTGCCTGTTACCACCATCTGAACATTCCTGCCTGAACTCTCTATTGGACTCTTGGAATCCTGAACCTGCCTGAACACTCTTCCTGATTCCTGGATTCGGTTATGTTCCCGTTCTGATTGGAGCCTCCTCTGGGCTTCAGACTCCTGGATCTCTGGATGCCTTCCTGTTCTGAGCGGTTTCCCTGAACCCGACTCGGATTCTTGCTTGCGCTCTGGGCTACAGCATCTGGTTCACATCTGGGTGGCGCCTGCCGCATTTCATTGGCAGTTCATTGGCTGGATCCCACCCTCACTCTAAGGAGATTAACTGAACTGTTGTACCAGGTAAATGACTCACATGGATAATCATCTTCTGTCAGATTATCATGGTCACTAACCTGTGTTTCTCTCTAACCAGAGTTGCCAGTGATGGGCGGTGCCCCACCTACCCCCACTGCCGCTGCTGATCCACAGCTTGTTCTATAAATAAACGCCTTTTAAGCAATCTCTGTCTGTCTGGCCTCGAATTCTGGGTACTACCGTCTGAGCTCATTATGTGGACAAGGAATTACTAAGCCAATTAGTACCTCACAGTTAAGTTGTGAAAATAATGAAGAAAGATCCAGAGTGCATACATGCAAAAAGATATTTATTTCCAAGATTCAAATGTGCTCAGAATACAGTATGAACAATGGTGGTCACCAAAGTGAAATTTAAAGCAGGGCAGGAATTCAAATGTTGCTGAAAAAATGCATCACTAAATGTCCTTATTGATACTAGTGACAGCAATTCCATGATTAGCCCCTACAGTCTAAGTAAAAATGACATTATGTTAGATACAGTATAATGGGTTAATGAAATACCTCAATTACTGCAGTTGGACATTCCAAGTTGTTCCTTTTTGTCTTTCAAATGTACATTTCTGTGAAGTGCCAGAATCAACATTGTTTCATTTTGTCTAACGTGAACAAATTCTGTCAGCAGCGGCAAGCTTAAGTGAACGTACCTGCATAATTTTCTAAAAGTTTATGGTTCTGCCAGCAATGGCTTATACATCATTAGATATTTGTACGATGTGATGGGTTCTGCCAACTCTATTTTGGCTTAATACATCCATTTATATTTGTACGATCTGTTGAGGTTCTTATCTTACAAGTCCTATCAGTTTAAAAAAACTATCTCAAACAGCATATAATTTGGACACATATCATTGCTTATGTATACCTAAAACTTTACCTATATTATGAACAATGTTTTTTTTTTTTTTTTTGTCTCTTTGTATGGAAGGCCCTAATAACATGACTTTGCCTGTTTAAAGGTCATAAAAGCCACAAAAAAGTTCTATATCAGCTTAGCTACCTGTACTATACACACTACAGCTGTGACGTGCTATGGAACAAGGTCACACCACCTTAATCAGTTTTTTTTGCTACATACAAGTTTCTTGGAAGTATATGCCAAGTATCCATTCCTGGAGTGTGATTTTCCCAGTCAGGTTGAATAGTTGGGTTGTTTAAAGCCATCAATTGACCCAGCCATGAGCATTCAGATAACAAATCCTTCATTATGTCCTCAGTGTTAATGCTTGTGCATTTCTGGTCCAAAACCTATGGAAGATAAAATATTTATCTTTGTGTTTAAGTATCAATAAAAAAAAGATGAGAAAAAAATGAAGCTTCAAAATATGGCGTAAGTTAACATTAAGTAGTGTATTGGCAGCATTTAAAAGGTCTGCAATTAAGAACAAACCTCATCATCATGGTTACGTGTGTGGTACAGAGCCAGCTGAAAATCCTGAGCAGCAGACTGTTTAAGCTGTGTCAACTGAAAAAATAGTTGAAATTAGTAAAACACACATAACCCACTTAAAGACAATAGTGTTCATGAGTTGTACCTTTTGCAAAACTTCTGTCACTCAGGTTTTCTTCATCAATAAATATATTAATTTGTTGCCTTAGAACAGACACTTTACTTATTGCATTTTCAAAAGCATCCTGAAACAGAATTTAGTTTAAATCAGATAAATCCCCATGAAAAGTAAACAGATCATAATTACAAAATTGATGTTAGTAGTTATCAAATTGCTTCTCTGTCATTAATACCCAATTGTAAAAGAATAACAAAAAGCTGATACAAAGCTTTTTAATTGTTTTTTGTCATCTATGGTACTTTTTAAATATTTTAAAAATGAGCAAAAGTCATTTTCACACTAATTTTGGATATGTCATTTTAGAGAAGAGGATTGGATATACCGATATCCCATAGTAGGTATAACATTGTGCCCAGGAATATTTAAGAAAAGCTTGTGGACCAAAGTACTTTAACACTATTACCTAGAGAAAATTAGGCAAAAATAATGGTAAACCAAAACAGTTTCCAAAGCATACATTTTTGGTTAAGCTTATAGCAATTTTTAGGTTTATTATACAATTATACTTCCTATTAAACATTTTTTTATAGGTCTATGGCCCATACAAAACATATTTCTTATGTTTTTTGCACAAAATTATTCTTATCATTTAGATAATGAGTGCCCGCCTAATGTATGTAAAGATTACATATATAGCAGCCAGCAGAATGTGCTGAGAAAATAAGGCAAAAATAATGTTAAGAAACAAAACAGTTTTTCCAGCATACATTTTTACACGGATTGTTATAGGTTATATTAACTTAGGTTTATTATACAATCATACTTCATATTGAAAAACTTGGGAATTTTATTTTTTACGCACATATGTCCCATGTATACAAAAGGCTTATATTCCTTATGTTTTTGCACAGTCGTTATCATTTAGATAATAAGATTTATAGACTAGTAGAGGAAACAATGGTTCCCCCTCATCCTACATCACTGATCTGAATTCCCAGCGGGCCAGAAGGGGGGTGCTTCTAGCGATACCATCGTCTCACTCGAGCCCAGTTTGATGACCTGCTGTCCCTCATTGGTGCAGCAACGTCATGTGGTGGAGCTTTTCTGTGATTGGTTGATGTGGCGCATGAAGCAGCAAAGGTTGCAGCTGCTGCTTCTGAAGGAATGTCACTCACGTCAGATGCTCAAAAGCTTGTGAGGTGACCTGACTTTGCATGTAAACCAACTGCTTCTGCAGTGTGCGGTCAGAACGTAGCATTATAGCTGTGCAACCATATCTTGTACATTTTTCAATACCTATTTTTCCTTTAGTTTGAAGAATTTTATTTTAAATTATTCATCATGATGCATCAGAGGAATCAGTACCTGTATTTTCACTCTAACTGTATCTGGTTTTTCTTTGTTGGACTCTAGGCGCTTTTTGATTGCAGGCCAACGTAACCTCAGGTCATCATACATCTCTTTGAGTCTGGCTTGAGAAACTGGGTTGTACAGGCTCTCAGTTTGTCCATTCTTTATTGAAAGAGCAACCTCCTTTGCGACTCTAAAAAAGGAAAAGAAAAAGTAAAAACAAAAAACACTGCCACATCCAGATCTTATTATTCTTATTTAATACTCAAAAATATGTAGTACTTGTCTTTTAAGGATGAAACTTCTTCCTCTAATTTCTTTATTGCCTCTCTGTACGTTAAAATAAGATGGGTGTTAGTTAAAATGAAGATTCATATAATTAATATACATGTAGCAGGCAGCTTGTATTTGGGTTAGTAAAAAGAAGGAAAGAGATATAAATGCTTTTTGAATAACCGGAAAAAGTTGTTTTAAAAATATGTCTGTCAATTACTATAATCTATTAATAATTTTAATACATGCATTTAAAACATTTACATTAGCTTTCACATATACATCTATTAATTAGATGTAATGCCCTGTAACAGGATACGTCTTCAATAAACTGTGATGAAGATATAATAACTCTTTATACCACCAAAGAAAAAAAACACAAATTTCCCTTGGACTGAAATGTTCTATTTTCCCTCCCAATTTCAATAACAGGCCAATAAATGTCAGTATTTGACAAGTTAAGAATAAAAAAGTGTTGCAATGGAGAGTCTTAGAAAGAAGGGTTTTCTTCATTAAATATTCTTAGCAAAGATAAACAAAGTAATGTGGATTGCCAATTAAATGTTCTAAGAATTTCTAAATTAAAAAATGTAACTGATTTTTTTTAGGTGTTTTTCTTTTTTATTTCAAATATATTTCTAAATATGTTTCAGTCAGGTTCATACCAGGAAAGTAACCAGTTTAAATGAAATAAGTAGTTTCTTAAAAACATTACCTGTGGCAAACTAAAATAAAAAGACAGAGCCTGCTGAGAAACAACATACATACAGTGTTTTCAGCCTATATGCATAATGGTGACTATGTTTGGATAGAATTCACAATAAATTTGAACTTATGTTGAAAAATAGTACAGTTGTTTTGCACAATACCTGCAAACATTTCTAATGCAACATTAATGTTACATTCCTACTCATGAGTGTACAGTATGGGAACAAATTTGCATATGAATATGTGATAAATTTATTATAGGCAGACACATGGTTGAGTGAATTTGAGTACTGATGATCAAATTTTCAGTACGAGTTGCACAGTGTTTTAATGAAATAGCTGGCATGGAATAACCTGATTTGTATGTGATTCAATAGAGATTTAACCTGTTTGCTCTGTTTGTTAAATGTTAACCTTAAATTGTGAATAGGGGCAAACTGAGTTAAATCAAATAAAATATCTATTAATATCTTTTGAATGTGTTGTTTTGTCATAGTGATACAAAATTAACAAATAAACATTCAATAAAATTTTGTTTTTAAGAAACATTTGTAAATCTGAGTAGGGTCCTCCCACCAAAGTGATCTAAGACTGGTACAGTATTACAACTCACATTTAGTCAAAAGCTAAGTTAATAACTCAAATGAGTCTTCAATTTTTGACATGATACAGAATCACAATCTCTGAGTTATGGACAAAATTGTGACAGAATTAAGGAAACAAAGGCAAAAAGTAAAAAAAAAAAATTAAAAAAAAAAACTTACTTCAGTTTCTTGATTTCTTTTTCTTTTTTGGCAGTTTCTTTGTCCTTTCTCTCTTTAGATCTTAAATACATTACACACTGATTAATTGTATTTTAAAATTCTAATGTAGTCATCTACTCTACATCAACATGTTAACCCAACCAGAAAATATGAGTCAGAGCTTAATCACAGAAAACAGTTTATCCTCTTCATTTCTAGAGCTTAACTTAAAGCTAATCTGGTCCGTACCAAGATCTACAATCAATTCAATCTCTTTTAGTTTTTACAAAAATACACAAGAGATTCCTCTCTGCCAACATTTAATAGCCAAACATGAAGCCATAATGTTAAACCTGGGTGAATTTAAGAACAATTGCAGCAGCCAAGTGTATTCAGTAACTATACAGGATTATTGAACACAGCAGTCTTGAGTTGATGTGAGTGACAACAACATGGCCACAAAGACAGACAGAGGTCGTAATGTTAGAAAACAATTTTTCGGTAACCATTGGTCTGGAGAGGGTCATTAGGACATTTCCAAACATATTGAACTTAATTATCCGAAATATTTTTCCCATATGGAAAACATTAAACCTTCAATCACCTTGTTTATCTGGATTTTTATTATTGATACATTTTTCAAGCAGGCCAACAAAAAGTTTCTTACATAATATCAGAAGGCTTCACGTTATGAAATCTGTAAAATAAACAAAAAAACAAATAAAACAATGAGCAGTGTTTTCTATTTTGTATCAAACCAATGAGGAATTTTATCATAGTCAGTGTAGTTCTGACATCCAAGATCTCACAGTCAAAATGACTAACATAGGACTTAACAGTACTTTGAGAACTGAATCAAATACAGATAGTGTCTCTTTTATGCTTAAGTTAATCTATATATGAAAAGTGATTAAAGCACGGATTTGTGAATGTATCTTAAATATACATCAAAACACCACAAAGCTGAACTTGGACAATATGGTAATACATACACATGTTGATCCTGCCCTTCATCAGGCCTCTCTGATTTGCGATCAAATTGGTCTTCTCTGTACCTGTTAAATGAAACAAGAAATCGTTGAAGAAGAAGAATAAAATATTAATCAAAATATGATACAACAAAAACCATTAACTTCCTACAGTCCTGCAGATTGAGTTTGTCACCGAGTACCAAAAGAAAACCAACTGCATCATGTTTCCAAATGTATGCTAGATTTCCCTGGAAGGACACTGCTTTTTTTCTATAGAAAGCGCAGCTTTCTGGGGTCTGAAGGTTTCTTATACACATTTTTACCCTACTGTCACCCATCCTTGATACAGTTAAACTTATAAATATCTTACGTATGTCACATCATGTTTGGTTGTTAGTAGTATTGTAAGTCATTGTAATATTTACCTGTGATTGATAGCATGAATGTCAAAGTTAAATCATAATTAATCACAAATTAATCACAGATTTTATTTCATTTTTATAAATATGATCCATTTCCATGCCAGAACATGTTTGTGTTTCTTTAGGCATCAGGCTGGGAAGATATTTTTATTTTATGTAAATGTCATTTATTATAATTGCAGCAATACCAAACATGATAATTATCGAGAGTATTCTAAGACAATAATAATCTATAAGGGTACTTTGATTGAAAAAAAAGCAGGATACTCTTGTGCTTCATACTTCTTAAAAAGATAACTTTGTTTATCTGTCATGGTGCAAAATGAACATAGAAAAATTGTTCATATGTGATTAAAACAAGGAAACAAATAAAGTAAAACTGAGGATTAATATTTAACTACGAATCAGTGCCCCAAGTTCTATGTGTGTTGTATGTTTCATTGTAATGAAGAATATATATATAAAAAATAATAAAATATTAATAATAATTAATAAACAATAATCAACTAGGACTAACCTTTAAGGGGCTGTTTAAATAAGATTTATTTTTGTGCTGTTTTCTCATGTTTTCTTTCTTTAATGCACACATCTATCACATCACAAAGGTCAAACTTTACAGAAGGAAAACAATCTTAGAATGTTTGCTTTGTTTCTCTCCCTTTCTGTGTTTCAGTTAAACTTTTCCTAGGTATTTACACTTTTCTAGGGCTTACTTTCACTTATACCTGGGCTTGGTATGGTAAAGCCCTTTTAAGATTAACCCAGGATTGTTATAGAGACTAAGTTCTCTGCAAAAATAAAACATGCAATACATTGGGCCCCAGCAGTGGCAGTGACATAGGAAGTCATAAATATGTTATTTTTATATTCCTTATCTTTTGCAAAAAGTAGTTTCAAGATTCTGTGGTGGTCTTTTGTAACAGATTAAAATGTAAATACAGTATATGTAAAATACAAAACAGTAAATTGCCAACATTAACGCAAAATGTCTGGTTAAATCCATTGTGGTATTTATATAGTAATGAACTATGTACATTATTAAACAGTTTAGGGCAACCTGTGATTTTTTTGTACATTATGTGATTGATAATTTCACTTGCTTTAAACAATAAAAAATTTTGGACAGGCTTTGATTTATTAACCTTGCCTGCAAGCTGAATTCCTGTACTATTTTGGAGTTAATAAGAAAAAATAAATACATCTTGTTCTACTCCAGCCTAAATTGTTCAATTCTGATGAAAAATAGGTTGACCCATCACGCTGCAGTATTATGGTTTGGGGTTTGACATATAACTCTGATGAAAGCAAGAGGTGGTGACCCACATCTAATAGTATCGCTTTGCCTGATCAGCTCAAAAGCTGAGCAGCCCTCCTTTTCCCCAAATGATTTTATGAGAGCAGTCCCAGATTAATAATGTGACCTAAACTTGAGAGCTACACATTACCATTCTGGCTCACCAGTTTATGATTAAACATCCTGGATTACTTAACATACACTTAAAAAGGGTCAGTGCAGTGCATCACATTACAAGTTTTATTTCACTTCTAAATATTCACGTGTAAATGTTACCAATATACATGACAGAGTCAGTGAGAGTTTGGCCTATTGGCTCTTTTCTTCTTACCTCTTTGCAGGATCTTTCGTTGTTCTGTTCTTTATAAGATTCTGCTCCATGGATTTTGCTGAGGAAAAGTCCTGCATACATGTGATCAGATAAAAGTGAGTGGTATTGGATGAATGATGATACAGTGAAGAATAATTTTTTAGAAGCTGTTTTTTTTAAGTAATCAAAATCAAAAATAATTTTGAATTTCACTTAATGCACTACTTAAATTACATTATGGAATAGTATTAGAATAGAGGAAAAATCCCTATGAATGCCTAAAACTTACAATAAATGTCAAAGAGGAAAACCGTATATTCGATGTTTGTATGTAAACCTGTTAATAGATATAACTAAACATTTAAATCCTTAGAGAACATTTTGGTCAAATTTAAGTTCAGTTTGATATAAAATGAATTTGCCATTAAAATGATTTAAGGTCCGCCTGACAGTTTTATTTTCCACATGAAACATTCAAACAAACTGGTCAGGAGTAAGGCTTAGTAAAGTAAAGCTTAGTTTTCTTTGACTTAAAATAATCAAATAGGTAAAATAATAGGCAGTTAAAGGAGAATTCCGGTTTTTAACACTTTTAGCCCATTTTCTGTA
>JAGKQL010005352.1:0-11659 GCA_018398635.1 Cyprinodon brontotheroides
CTCCACATCCAATTCTTTAATTCAATCTGAAAATGTGTCTCTGTTGATTTCCCCAAACCTTGTCAAAATTAGGTGTGGTGTGACAGTTCCTTTCTAGTTCTGCCCATCCCATTGTCCCTGTTCACCACCAGTCCTGCATGCTCTTAACAGCTTCCAGAGACCTAAGGATCTGCAGACACCAAACATTGCAGTACGTCCTCTACCTGCACAAAACTGTGATCCTCCTGAACAGACTTCCGAGGTAGTACCAATTTGCAAAGAGTTTTGGATTGTGAGAAACATGCTGCTACACCAATGCCTTGACTTTTCCATAAGTAGACCTGTCCTTTCAACCTCCTTAAGCCATCCCTCAGGTCTTCATCACGAGTTATTGATGTGATACCTATCAGTCAAGGACTTCCCAAAGCTCTTAACTGGCTTCTTGGATAGGAATAGTTTGTTCCGGGGATAGCAAAGCAGAACCTGTCTGTCGCTTTTACCCTTTTTTTCCAAAAGATCTAGATTTTGATGGCTTGAATGACATTCACCTCATGAGCTTCTCCGGGCCTACCAGGATCCATCTGCCTCCAGGGACCAACTCACTGCTTAATGTTAGGTCATTCATAAGGCCCGGATTAGTGGTTGTGTAACTCCAGACTTGGACTTGGGACCACAGCATTCTGTCTCTGGAGATTTTACAAACATGTCCATAGCCAGGGCAAGAAGGATGACTGAGGTGGTGCAGCCTGTAATGCTTCCTAAATCCAATCTGTAGTATCCCCTCTACCGGGACCCTAAACCCGAAATAACTGTAGTGATCTATGTCAAGGTGTCTTATTGTGACTGGAATGAAATGCCTCACCAGTGTCTCCATTACCAGTTTGCAGGGCAAATAGCAGTAGAGATTTGCCAGGCTTAATCACAACACACACCGTTCCTGTGGAAGAAGCCGCTTCACCAAAAAACTAAAGAAGATCTTTCCTACCACAGCAAAATGACTCTTTTCTTTGGAATCTTCCTCTTTGGGGATCAACACTGCTGTGCAGATTTTATTGTAGACTACTTAATTTTGCGCAGGCTTTTTAGCAAATATGGACAGTGTTTAACTGCATTGTAGGGTGTTTCAATAAAAGGTCTAAAAAAACTGTACCTCTCTTCTGTTATTTTTTTGTTCAACAGAAAAATAACTTTTAATCTAGTGTGATTTATAGAAGGTCATTTTATGTAACCTCTGGCTTCATCTATGTGTGACATCATCAGTGTTTTTAGTTACAGAGCTGTTGACCTACCTTGTGTGGTACATCCTCGCTATGTTTCTGTCGATCCAGGCACAACCCTTTTGGGATTTTACCACTCCGTGGACGGTGATTGTAAACACAGCTCTGGGGTTGACGATGATTTTAAACTTGGCCCATTTAAACTGAGGCATGATAGGTTCTTTGTACAGGTGAGCTAGGATGTTTACCCCTGCTACATTCTGCCACTGGTTCTGTTGGGGCAAAACTTGAGGCTTGGGAGGAGGCAGCGATCTCTCTCTGGGAAACACGTTGTTCTCAAACATGTAACACTTGTTAGCACCATATCTCTTCTCCAGCACAGGCAACAACTTCAACCAGCTGGGAAAAAAAAATAAAATGACAGCATTTACATGAAAACTCCACAGAAAATGTTTGAACCCTTTTAAATTTCTGCTGTTTTTGCTTTTGTCAAAAACTTGAGTGAAATATAGAAAAATATTAATAAAGTAACAAATGCATTTTAATATTGATGTTATATCTATCAAGTGTTGGATTTATTAATACAGGAAATTTTAGAATATCCGCTGCAAGCCGTCCGACCACCCCAGGCAAGCTGTAGTAGCTATAATATTTTATAACATATGCACAAGAAATCTAAAATAACTTCTCAAACAACTGCAAATTATAATAAGATGACCAGATAGCTCCATTTAGAGAGGCAGATCAATATTTTCTTTTATATATCATTTTATTATACACTATACAGGAGATTTACGGGAGACTGTTAATATAGGAGGACAACAGAAAAGAGGAGGGAAATACGGCAGTTTTCCAGCCAAAAGGGGAGACTTTACAGCTACGAATGTTGTTCATGGAAGCTAACTGTATATTTCAGGCAGTATAAATGCATCACAATTAATTTCACATTTCTGTTAAAAACTGTATAAACTACCTGTTGACAGACTGGGGCAAGATGAGCTCATCTGGGTCCTGGAAGGCCATATATCTTGACTGGTACATGTATCTGTAGAGGCAGTCACTAAGAGCAGGCATCTGACCAAAGTAGTGGATATCACCTGGATCCTTATGAGACATAAAACCGCGAGATACATTCAGATACTTTGACAAAGACCAAGGAACCACCTCAACGAAACCTGAAGAGACAAAACCCAAAAACAAAATGTCATTTCAACCTCAATACAGAAAAAACACTGTTAGCAGAAAATTGACCGCTGCTGTTTATATAGATTCAATTACAGATCTCCTACTCTCTGTGAAAGATGTAGTTTTCTTCTGCAACGATAATGATGTGTGTAATAAGTGTATTTTTTTAGCTGTGGAGGAAAGAGCTAGCTCCTTGGGTTGTTGAGCATCCAAGAATTAGACCATGCCTAGAAGCAAACAGCTTAGACAGGCCCAGACTAGGGACAACGCCGGGCAGTGGTACTCTAGCAGTTCCTGAGCAGTCATGACCAGTATGGGAGAGAGAGAAAGCTGGACAACAAAATTGAACGCACCTGCTTCTTCTGAACACTTGAGACCTAACAAGTCACATGACATTTTAGAGGACAAATCACTATCAATGCTTAATTTGGACATTTAGGGGTGTAGTCAGAGGTGTCAAGTAACAAAGTACAAATACTTTATTGAACAACTTTTCACTTCTACTCCTTACAGTTTTTTGCATTTATCTCTACTTTCTACTCCTTATATTTCAAAAATAAAATTTTTCTTTTCCTTATAATTTGTTTCATCTAGACAATTAATTTCTTTGTGGTTGGACACAGTGCTGCCCCAACTTGTTTTTCATCACATACCAAAATAAATACTTTCTTCAAGGTGTTGCAAAGTTAAGTTTAACATTTTTACCATAAGTTATAAAACTAAGAAAATAAAGTCTAAAGAAAAGATCATCCAGAAATAATTACAGTAAAGCTTCTGTCCTTAACATTTTTTCTACATTACTTCTAATTTTTAATTTTTACTAGTTTTAAAAACAGTACTTCTAAAATGTTACTGTAGTAAAAAGCTTAAGTTGATCTCTTAACTTCTACAAAAGTGTTTTTAAACAGCAGGATTTATACTTCTACTGGAGTAGTGAACAATAAAACTTTAAATACCTCTGATGGCTGCATATTGTGTATGATAAGTGAACTATAAATTTACATTGTTACAGTATATAAGCTACTCACAGACCGTGTTTTATAGATTCAAAATAACATTTCCGCAGTGTTGTCCCATGAAAAGAAATTCTTAATTATCTGCAGAAAAGTGAGGGTTGCATTTAGTGATACACTGCATGTATGTTCTTTCAACCACCCATTTTGGAAACTTAAAAGACTGTTTTGGTCTGAGCAACTATTTGGGAGTTAGAATACACTGAATTGAAATCAGGCTGTTAATGCAAACAAAAAATCGATATACTGAACCTGTGCTTGTGTAGTAGTCCAGCACACGCTGAATCTCCAGGCTGCAGCTGGTCTTGTAGATGACAGCTTTATTCACTCCCAGTAACTGAAGCATCTCCAAACTCTGCACCAGCTGCAACACATGGGAGGCTTTCAGGTTCTACTCTCTAAAAGAGATGAAGGGTCAAGATGCCAGTGAACCTGTAGGATTTTAGTTTCTAGGTTCTCAGATTTTGTACTTTGGGGTTCAAAAGGTAGAATCTGTAAAAAGTGTAACAAAACACTCAAAGCAAATGTATTTTCTACCATTGAAAACATTTCATATTTACCTAAATATTCTATTGACATTTTTGCAGCTATGCCCTTATTTTTTAATTCTTTATTTATTTCAATACATTTACTTTTCCCATGATAAATTCATTGTTTTATAATGTTTTAAACCATTCCAGAACAACTAAGCTGCAAAAGCTACACAATGAGCTAATGACACCCAGAAGGAAATGTGTTTCCTCACATTAGCAATTATTAATATTTATGATGTTTTTAAATGAGCTTTTTAGTTTCGTAAAAACACATAATTTTAATCTCACCTGCAGGACATTTGTGAACTCAAACATGACAGGAAAACACACTGTGAAGTTGTAAGGTAAGGATTCGGTTTCTGCCTTTTGGTTCTTAACCTCCAGAAAGTCATGATCTAAAAATAAAAGAAGAAACAAAAGGCAAATTTGAAGAATAATATTTCACTAATATACAGGATTCATTTTAAAACTATACAAATACACATGTATGTTAACATCAGCCAAGAATGGTGTCACAATTGAGTATATACACATGTTGAAGAAATTGTTGGTACCCCTCCTTTAATGAGTCTTCTAAGGGTACCATCATTCTGATGAAGCATGAAAAGTAAGGCCTCACAAATAGAAGGAAATTTTTATTTGCAATTTTGCAGAAGAATTGCATATTTCTTTAGATGCAAACTGAACATCCTTGTTTGGGATAAATAAATGTATTTGTATCTTTATGTGCTTAAAGATAATAAAGACACAAAACTTAGTGTTTGAGAAAATTAGAGGGCTGATGACACCAATCTATATCTGTCTATAAATCCAGTTGAAGCTAACATAGATTAATACTTGGATTACAGGCATGTCTGAAGACATAAAAACCTGGATGACTCTTAACTTTATGCTTCTGAATGCAGACAAAACAGAAGTTATAGTCTTTGGATCAGAGTCTTTGAAAAAGAAGTTGATTAGCCAGTCACTTCTTTTTGGATGGGATTAAACTGATTTCCAGATAATAAAGTAAAAAATCTTGGTGTTGTTTTTTGATCAGGACATGTCATTTAAATCCCAGATCAAAGAGGTTTCTAGAATTTCCTTCTTTCATCTGAGGAATATTGCAAAAAATGAGCAATCTCCTGTCAGGGGTGATGCTGAGAAACTAGTCCATGCATTTGTTACTTCAAGGCTGGACTATTGTAATTCTTTACTATCAGGAAGTCCACAAACTGTAGTTAAAGCCTTCAGCTGATCCAAAATGCTGCAGCCAGAGTTCTGATGAAAATTAAAAGAGATCATATCTCTCCTATCCTGGCTTCTCTTCATTGGCTTCCTGGTTAAATCCAGAATAGAATTTAAATCCTCCTTCTCACACATATAAAGCCTTAAATGGCCAAGCTCCATCTGGATTATCCATGGAGACCATTGATTGTTCATATATGTTCCTAACAGAGCACTTAACACTCTCTCAATCTGCAGGATTTACTAGTGGTTCCTAGAATTTCTAAAAGTAGAATGGGAGGCAGATCTTTTTTAGTTCTCAGGCTCCTCTCCTGTGGAACCAACTACCAGTTTTTAGTCCGTGAGGCGAACACCCTGTATCTACTTTTAAAGGCTAGGCTTAAAAACTTTCCTTTTGATAAAGCTTCTAGTTAGAGTGGCTCAGGTTATCCTGAGCTATCTCTATAGTTCTGCTGCTATAGGCTTGGGCTGCTGGAGGACACTGGGGACCCCTTTTTCATCATTCTGCTTCATTCTATCTCTATTCTCTCACTCTGCAGAATCCTAGTTAGTTCAATCTCTAACGTTCTGCTCTCTCATAGCTTTTCTCATAGTAGCTTCATCTGGTCTGTTCCTGTTTGGCTGTGACTCCATCCTGGAGAGAAATATCAGCTGTGCTTTCATGCCATCAATGTTATAGCTTAGCCTGTTTTTGAAAATAAAGGAGGTTAGCTACTGCTTTACAAGGCTTCATGTCAGTCTTATATTACTGCTCCTCTGAAGCAGTTTTACAAAGTTAAATGTTTTGATAAGGAGCTAGACTCCTTCAGTTCAAGGTTATTTAAACATCAACTATCCTTCTGAGTGTGAAAAACAGAAGAAAACTGTCTATGAGAGAAAACCTCCCTTTTGTCCTTCTAGTCTTAAGTAGTTAGTGGGGTCCTTTGTTTGGCCACAACAGACAGAACATTGTTAAAGACTGTATCCGTTCTCCCTGAAACAGATTAATAAATGTCTGAAAGAGGAACATCCCCAAAACACCAGACATCATTTAGACGTTGGCTTTTAGGCTACATCGGTCCGTCATAGTCTTGATTAATTCAACAAGTAGTTGTTTTCAACTGTGAAAATTGCGGCTTTTTAGCTTTCACTTTTCAAACATATGTAGACGTACTTTGCAAGTAAAACTGTCGTCTTTTCATTGTCTTGACTTTGTAACCAATTTTTGCCTCTTTATTTCTTAAAAAATAGTACTAAGATGTTTCTTTTTCATTCCCTTAAAAAAAGAAGTAGTTATTAACAAATCAATGAAATTATTACAAACATAGTAAATGGAGGAATAGACATGCAAGTTATCTTAAGGCATGGCTGAATGCAATAAACTGGTGAAGGTGTTGCAAGTCAGGTGTCAGGTGCTGCAAATAAAAAACACCAATATTATTCAAGAAAATTTAAAATTTATCTCCAGAGGGAACATCCTCCTACAATTTGTTGTTGTTGGAATTGGTTGACAAAATTAAACCACTGATATCAGGAGTTTGAAAAGTATTACAAATTATAAGTTGTTAACTAACTCCAATCTTCATGACAACAAACCATCAGAGTTAGAATATCTGAAGATTGCTTATCAGCTTTGGGCAAAGGGGGAAAAAATTGTTTTTAAATTGGTTCATTTTATCATATCAGTCTTTCAAAGAAAAGCTGTTTGTGAAATTAGCTGTTTATTTCAGGAGGAAGACGGTGGACTGTTCATGTGGTATTTGTTTGGTCCTGCAACAAAAGCAACATTAACAAAACTTCATTGCATCAAATAAACAACTGAATTGAAGTTTTTACCACAAACTTTAAAAACTCTTTCTATTCACATCCAGCCGCAACAAACGACAGCAGGAAACCCCCCACAGGCTGGCTGCAGCAGAGAGCTTTCAGCGGGGTTTTCCAGCACTGCCTCCTGGCTGTATGCTGGTCTGGCGCTCAGAACAAGACCTGCATATTCTAGTGGGATCGTAATCCTATTGAACTGATGAACAGACGATGCTTGGAGGTCAACTTTCTCACTTATAAATGTGTTAAAACTATTTTCCAACTCATACAGTAAATAAAGATAGACTGCTCTCTACTTTGAAGCTACAGAACAGAGCACAGGCCTCAAGTTTGACACATTCAGTTCTGGGGTAACTTTTCACTTTTCAGCTTTTATGTCGAATAAATCCCAATATATTAGCTTCCACATCAATGCTGATTAAATCTGAAACCAATCAATGTTGTGACTCAGCTCAAAATCATCATTAGCTCCTAACCATCATGATTATCATATCATGTACCTTCGCCTTTAGAGCCATTCAGGGTAATGGCCACATGAACTGGTGTTTCACAGCCTGGAGGAAGCGGACACATGATGTCTGCCGTCCCGTATAGATAGCCAAAGAAGTCCTTGTTGAGCTTGATGACACCTTTGGATACGTAGAGCTGTCTTTGGCAGTCTAGGTGGCAGTTAAAGACCGCCTGCTCGCTCCGAGGCGTGATTACAATGACACGAACCTGGCATTACAAGAAGAACCATTACTGGTGCATAAAAAGGACATAAAAAGAAATATCAGTGCTGCTTCTTTGCTCCCAGACACAAACCACAGAGGGATGGACTGAAATGTTTTAGTCCAACTTCCAGGGGTTTGGCTTTCCAACAGAGTTGAAGCAGAGACAAACATTGAAATGTTTCAAGATGAATGAGAAAAATGTACTAACAAATAAAAAAGGATTAGCAATGATGGACAAATGGAGGGAGCAGGAATGCATGCATGTTACGTGAGCTCAAGGCGTGGCTACTGAATGCACTGTTGAGCCAGTGAATGCATGCATGTATGCGATCACTAAACCTTCAACAACCAATCAGCATAGCCTACTTTGTCATGCCATACATCCTGAAAGCTGCATTGCACTGCAATGACATTAATGTGCCGTTAAGGACATGTTTACACTGAGCACACACAGGAAACACAAAAAACCTAAAGCAACAAAGCCAGAAATAATGAAATGTTTACATGAGTCACCATTTAGTTCAGTTTCTAATGACTTCCCCTCCCCCCAAAAAAGTAAACAGAAGAAAAGATTCAAGGATTCTTCAGGACAATTCTCTTTAAAAGTTCAATAAAAATACATCCACAAACATGATTTTCAGGCTTTAATCTTTTCTTTTTCAAATTCATAATCTTTCAATGACTTCAAGGAACTGAGAGAACCGTGCTTACTTCTTTTTCTGCTGTGCGATGCTCTAAATAGGCTGATACCAGCAGGGTTTTTGTTCCTTTAACTCTCAGCAAAGATGCTGATTCTCCTTTAAAAACAGAAAGAATTCAATGATACACTCATCAGCCTGAACAGTGAAACCCAAACAAACTTATTCAAATAAGTTTTGACAACAGGAGTGACATCAGAGCTGCTGTAAAAACACTGACTAGTCATAAATCAAACAAACCTCCGTTTGCTGATGGCGTCGTCTGAGGTAAATCACGCTCACCGGATGGTTCTCCATTATGTGGGATTTGTTTGGGTGCCTGGGAGATCCTGAAAGGCCAGTGGGACCTGCAGAACAACAAAAGTTAACCAGGCACACTTACTCTCAGTGGTCCTGTTACCGAGGTGAAGATATAATGTTAACAAAGCATATTAATTAAACAATTGAATATTGTGTGAATTTCTGTCATCTAGCTTTTAGCCATTTTCTCATGACTGAGAAGATGTCAACAACTAAAGCATAATGTGGCTGAACCCATATCCCCTCGACAGTCTATTCTTGTTCATAGAAATGAAGGCTATTCCATGAGAGAAATTGCTAAGAAATTGAAGATTTTCTACAACAGTGTGTACGACTCCCTTCAGAGGACAGCACTAACAGGCTACTGCAGGTACTATTTAATGAAGATGGCAGTTGGGGACCTGTGAGGCGTCTGTTTCTCAAACTAGAGACTCTAATGTACTTATCTTCTTGCTCAGTTGTGCAACGCGGCCTCCCACTTCTTTTTCTACTCTGGTTAGACCTCCATTACTGGTTTACATAGTTTAGTATGAGATACTATCTCATAATTATGGAATAGGCTACAAAATTAACTACATGTATTTGAGACATAATTTTTGCTAGCATGGGCCCAGTACGCCAGGAGATTATGCGTCTTAAGAACTGGTGACATGTTGTAAACTATAGGTAGTGTACTTAAATCATACTTGTTCCCAGCTTACATTCTTACTGTTTAATATATTTTTATATACTTTTTGTTATTTATTTACTTTTTTTGATATATTGATAAACCATTTTCTACTATGTAAAACAGACCAAAAGAAGTCCAAATGTATATATATATTTGGTGGGTAATGTTTGGTTTATTGAAAGGTTTTATCTGTCGCTGTGAAAATGGGTTTGGATGACATTTAAGCTCAGATTCCCATATATCTTCAGTGCGGGGACTATAAATCTGATATCTGAGATGATGGTACTACTGCTGAAGCTCCTCAGAAATCTAATTAGCACCCAGAACAGTAGTGAGAAGTTTGGTATGCATTCTTTGCCTGCTTTGTGTGGGACCTCTGGGCTATTTCAGTCAGACTACGCAGCAATGCAGCAGCAATTTCATGGGTCTGAGAGGAAAAGAGACACGGATCCAAAGTAAATATATAAGATAAAATCTGCACAGGGAAACAGTCACAAAAGAAAATAACGAGGGCCAGACAGAGAAGGAAAGGGTGTATCTCTTTCACCTCTTCATGAAAAAAAGAAAGAAAAACTGGGATAAACTTCCCAGATGTGTCTCTGAGAGTCACCTCTCTGCCTCAGTCAGCATAGAAACCTTCCCACTGCGTTTATTGCTGTGTTTCTCTTTTCTTTAGACATAGATCTCATTATGTTTTTAATATATGAACATTCTTTATCTGTTCTGGTGTGAGAAGCTGCAGACTCGTGAAGTGGGGCTTTGCTTTATAGAATGTGCCGCTGTTTTTTAAATGTATTTAGCCAGAAGTAAAGAGACAGAAGTAAAAAAAAGCAAAAAAAATTATCTGCACAGATCTGCTCACCATGCCTAGTGGGAGCCTCTCTATATGCAGTCAGTGTAACATGGAAAAAAATTGGATCGGAGATTAAAAATTCGCAGCCAGTGTTCAGGCTTTTAGATCTAATGTTTTTAACAGAGCCGGTGAGTCTGGACTGTTCTGGTTGTGCTGGAGTCACTCCATGCTCTTCTCAGCTGTTATTTTACTATAATGCTCTCTATCTAGGTTCAAGGCTGTTGAGTAATCCCCACAAACAAGCTTGTAGTACAATAGAAGCTAAATTTACAGTTAGCTTGCACAAATGACATACTGTCCATTTTATTCGCTTACATTTGCAGCAGTCATAGTTTAACCCTTCTGTATGTTTAAATATTTTAAGCAGTTAGAAATTGGTCGTTTCCACCCACCTGAAGGTCTCCAGCAGCAGCAGAAAACCGAGAAGGATGAGGAGAAGGAAGTTCTTTGGATTTTTAGAAAGTTTCATGCTAAAGAGTGATGCTAAGTCAGGACTGCTCTTAAAAACTACCTCAGTCTTGATCAGAAGCTGCAGAAAGGCACACGTCATGCATCGTCTGGGAAAGTCCAACACTCAGGAGCTGATGTGTCACCCTGTTTTGTCTGCTCTCTACCAACCCTGAAGTCACACTGACATTAACCCTGAGGTCACTGGGACACCAATACCTAAACCTGAAGGAGGCAGTGATGAAACACATTTGAATCACAATACATGAAGGGTCACAGAAGATGGTGTATCAGCTGATTCTTAAAACTTTAAAACCCCCTCCTTAGCCCTCAACCCCTGAGGGGTTTTCCCCCAAAACCAAAATACGGAATCAAGCCTGGAATTACAGGATATTCTAGTTTATTTATGCTCAGTTTCACATTTAAAGCAATAGCACAGAAAAAAACAGAGGTAGGTAGTGTACTGTAACTTTTAGTCAAACTGTGAGATAACTCTGGATCTCTTCTTCTTTGGTCAAAACATTATTACCTCAGTTACAATAACCTAAGGGGAAAATGTTGCTTATCCATTTAAAAGGCAAGGCAAGGCAAAGGCAAATTTATTTGTATAGCACAATTCAGTACAAAGACAATGCAAAAGTGCTTTACATGATTAAAATACAGGAAGATAAAACAGAATCAAAGCAAGTCGGAAAAAATAAAAAAATAAAATAAAAAATGCAGAAACAAAAAGAAATATTAAAAACAGTTGGACTAAAGAAAATATGTTTTAGTTGAATTGTTTAACTAGAACAGTGGAAGGCAATCCTAAACTAATTTGTTTTTTATTCTTGATTTAAAGGAACTCAGGCTTTCCGCACTTTTCCAGTTTTCTGGAAGTTTGTTCCAGATAAGTGGAGCACTAAACTAAATGCTGCTTCTCCATGTTTAGTGCTGGTTCTAGGTCTGCAGAGCAGGCTGGAGCCAGAAGACCTGAGTGGTCTGGAGGGTTGATACACTGATAGCAAGTCTGTGATGGATT
>JAGKQL010005354.1:0-11631 GCA_018398635.1 Cyprinodon brontotheroides
AAAAAAACAGGGTTGGGCAGCAACTTTTTTTCATGACTGTTTCAATCAAACTCTCTGTGTAGCATGCAGGCGCCCACCCTTATATCGGCTGTAGTGTTGTGGGGTTATCTGTGCTTCAGCCAGTCATCGCTGTGTTCAGACCCCCGCCGGATTGTAAGAGGTAAACACACAAAGGAAAACATGTAAAAAATTAAACCACTGTAAGTCAGGTTTTAATGCAAAAGATGCTAAATGAATATCCTTAAGTCTTTGAGCAGCTTTTCTAAAATAAACCACAGAGCTGATAGCTGACATCATGGATATTACATCAGTTAACAATATATTAATGTAATCCTCTATTTATGTTTAGGAGACCAATTTTTAACGTGTTTCACTGGGGAGTCGGATCTTTAACTGAAATCCTAGCAGGTGCTGTATGCTTCTTTTAAGCCCCAAGTTTTTGTTTTTTTCCTTTCAAATGAGCTTGCACTACCTTTCCACATGTTAATTAAAGTTTTAATTTCACATTATAATCCATCAGAAAATCCTTTATAAATTAAGTTAAAGGAAATATTACATTTATTTCCAAATTTCATGAATTAAGGCATGCATTATATTGATTAATTTATGGATTTAATTTTTGCAATAATCTAAATTAAATCCACAGTGACAAAATGAATCAACTCATATTTTTTTAAAATCTAATTTGCTATATCTTTATGCGTTAGGATTTATGTCATACCTTTTTATTCTGATTGGTAATGGATTAAACAGAGTCCTGGGAAATGATTGGAGCTTAGCTTTACCACCTAAACCTGTTTTAAACTTCTTCTCATGCTGTCTGCTTTTTATTTTTCACCCAAGATTCACTGGTCTAACTTACATCCTGCTTTCTTCCAGTGGCTGCCATGTTTACAGGCATTCGTCAATCCTCGTTGCTCCTCCCTTTTCCACAAGCAGAAAATGTTCTGATTGGCTACGTGACTTGGTTGGCCTTTTTCCGGCTTCTTCTTTTGATCAACAAACACTTTAAGTTCAGGAAATGTATGAAGATTAATTTGCCTGTTCGTTTGCAGAGTATATACTAGTCATTAGTTATTAGCTGAGTTTGTTAATCTGAAGGTTTTCTTTATACATCTGCAGCAATGCAATTAGATGAGCAACAGATTGTCTCCTCTGAACAACTACAGCTTAGTTCTAAGGTAAGAAAACCATTTAAACAGTAAGAGTCTCTTTAGACCAGATTGAGTTGTATCTAAAAAAAAATAGATCAGACCTTTTTTATTTTATTTTATCTTTTTTATCTATATATTTATTTATTTTTTCACAGTGTCCTGTCTGACAATGTGGCAATCAGAATAATTGTCTTGATGCCAAAAAGAGCCCAACAGATTTTACTTGTTTCATGCATATAAATTGCTTTATTATAATTATGCAGGAAGTTTTACAGTTTATATGGACACTGCAATGTAAATAGAGCAGAAAAACAGAAGAAGAAAAGGAAAAAAGAGAGAAAAGATGAAAGAAAGGAGATAATGACAAAACATTAGATCAGTCCTTTTATTGAATCATTATTCGTTGAATATTGAACTTTTTGTAATTATTTTCTTTTTTCACCCTTTTCACTCTTTTTTCAAACTCTGTCACTGACTGCTATCAGAGTTACATGTGAAAGAGCACATTGATCAGTGCTTTTAAATTTTTTTAGGGGGGTTAACATTCAGTAAATACTCTACTGTGGAAGTCTTCAATAGGGGGTCCGCTACCCCTAGGGGGTCCACAGAGGTACTGCATGGGGGTCATGAAAGTTTTGGTTGATTAGACTTTTTTTTTATATTCCTCCCTGCAATTTTTTTCCACTAATTGAAATGTCTTTAAATCCACATTAACATGAATTGAACAGACTGTCGTAAACAGATAAATGGAGGCAGATGTCTTTCAGTCATCAATGCTCACATTCAGCGACACACAGGAGCTCTTTCAAGCTGGGCACCGTTTCATTCACAACACCTGTCCCATCAACCAGGAATCGGAAATACTTTAATAATCCCAGGGAGGGATTACTTTAGTTACATTACTCCATCTGTAATTATAGAGTAGAGTAACTATAGGACCAGTTTGATAGAACACTATTTAATACAATATATATAATTAGGGGGTCCCCTCTCCATCTAACCATCAGTTTGGGGTCCTTGGCCTGGAAAATGTTGAATGCCTCGGCTGTAGTGTAATAGGTGTATATAAACTTTTATTTATAAATATCAATATAAACATAATGCTTACCTCTAGATACATAAAATAACAAAAATATTATGGAGAAGAATAAATTATAAAATGATAGCTGAATCTGCATTATACATAACCATTAATTTATAATGTATAAACTATATATATCTTTATATAAAACCTTTAATGTATAATTCTAAATAATATGTATTGATAATTATTTCTATGTTTACAGCAGCCTCACCTCAGCGAGGCAATAAAGGTTTTTCCCGATATCTTCATTAACATTAACACTGAAAGTGAATAAAATGTGTTTTTTAGGCATATTGTCAAAATCTAATCATTTGTATTTGAACTTTTTCTTTTTAAGTTTATGTAGATATTAATTTAGCATTTGTCGGCTCAGTTTAGTAAGTCTTTTATTGGAGTAGCCTACTAATGATCATAGTAGTCTGACTTTTTCTTGCACATTAAAAATGTTAAACCTCCTTAGACTGTATTTTAATATAACAATGGTTGAATACAGTGAGTGTCTCCCAGCCACCGACCGGAAATGTTTCTGAGTACTGCCACCATCGTATTCAATAATTATTCAGTTCAATTTAAGAACAGAATGAATGAATCAACTGCATAATTCTAAAGCTGTTATCTATTATTATTTATCAATTGGAAAAAAAAAACATCTTATTACTGAAAGTGTAGTACAGTTTTTCCTCAGGCTTATGTTCTTCTAAGCAACAGGAACAGAAGGCTCATAAAGGCCCAGGTTTTCTTTTTGGAATAGAATAGAATAGAATAGAATAGAATAGAATAGAATAGAATAGAATAGAAAATCCCTTTATTATCCCACCATGGGGAAATTCTGGTGTTTACAGCAGAAAAAAGATTATCGAAAAAAGTGGTCACACAAATGTTCACCTTAGTAAAATATATAAAAATGACAAATAACTTTATTTATTATGTTATTATTAAATAACATAATAAATAAACAAATAATATGCTGTACAGTAAAGTGTTTTAACAATATAAATACTTTTCACCTGGAGAATAAATAACTGTTGACATTTTTACAGTAATGGACATTTGAAAATATTATTTAACTTACTAAGTTAAGTTATTTAACTGTCTAAGATAGAAACTGTGCGAAATCAACTTATTGAGGTTGTTGGGAAGAGTGGAGGTTATAAAATCTTCCAGCTGCTGGGAGGAGGGATCTGTGATAACGCTCCCTGGTGCATTTAAGGTGCAGCAGTCTGTCACTTTTTACCCGGATAAATCAAGCCCATCGACATGCCTTCTCTGGAAAAGGACATATACTGGAGTTCCATGAAATCCAAGGTTTGAATGGCGAAGAATATGGGGACATTTTTTAAAGGAAAAAAATTTATACTTTGCCTACCTGAAAAGTATAAACTGCTTCTGTGAGGTTTGTAGCAGTTTTGATGTTTTAATAGATGTTTTATTTCCATGTCTGTTTCAGGACTCATGCTTGAAGACTCTCCTGTTAGCTGCCCTGGCTTTGGGAAACACTGGCCTTCTGATGGCTTTGCTGTCTACTATTGCTGAACTTTGACATTTTTAGTGCAATAACCTAAGTAGACATTATTAACATTCTGTCAGTGCAGGGTTTTAAGTTCGACCTGGCTCATAATGTATGATAAACAATCCTTAAAATGTGGAGGGAAACACTGTCTGTGTTTTAATAAATCATTATCTAACCCATTCCTTCACCAAATACTTGTATTTGTTTTATTATCATTAAAGCTTTTTCAACCAGCTAGTTTAGAGGAGAACCGATGGGAAGTAACGAAGTACAAATACTTCATTATTGTACTCAATGAGGTAGATTTTTTTCTAATATTTTTACTTTACTTTACTACTTATTTTTATATGGCTTACTTTTTACTTCTACTCCTTACATTTTACACAAATATCTGTACTTTCTACTCCTTACATTTTAAGAAAAATTGGCTCGTTACTTTTAGTTTTGAATCATTTTAATGGAGTTACCGAGTATTATTTTTCATGTCATCAATACCAAATTCAATCTAATTGGATGGGAATCTACGCCGCATTTGGACGCACCACTACAAGATGAATCGACATGATTCGGGCGGTATTCATTCAGCAGCAAATCATTGCAGCTTTTAGTGGGCGTGTATGTGCGTTAGCATAGTAGTATGGACGCATCTACATGATTGAAAATGAACACAACGGAGATCTAGTCCTATTGAGGCAGACATCCATTTAAAATGTAGGCAACGCATGAAAAAAGTGGTTTCTACTTTTACTTTATACTTTAAGTAAATTTATAAGCCTGTACTTTGTTACTTTTACTTGAGTAAAGAAGTTTAATTAGTACTTCCACTTTTACCAGAGTATTTTTTAACACAAGTATCTGTAGTTTTACTCAAGTACGAGAAAGTAAGTACTTTTGCCATCTCTGTTCCCAGCAGCCTGTCTGATCCAAGCTGTGCGGTAGCTGCCTAAAGAATAAATGATTTTTGTCATTTTAGCCTTTGTCACAAATTTGTTTCAGTTCAGTGTGGTGTTTATGTATTACCCAAGTTTTGTCTAGAAGGTCAAAGGTCAGCTATATAAACATGGTCATGAGCCAAAGTAACAGTATTACTTTTAAGATCACTATATATTTATATTATGTATAGTTAGGACTTCTCTATAAAGGTTCGTTTATGCCTAGAACAGCAGTCCTAACATTAAAAGGCTGCAATAATTAAGATATTTGCAATTTACCTTCAATGCCAATTTATTTTCAATAT
Source organism: Cyprinodon brontotheroides (assembly GCA_018398635.1). Classification (NCBI taxonomy): domain Eukaryota; kingdom Metazoa; phylum Chordata; class Actinopteri; order Cyprinodontiformes; family Cyprinodontidae; genus Cyprinodon; species Cyprinodon brontotheroides. The sequence goes on from JAGKQL010005354.1 coordinate 4,986, forward strand.
CTCTGATAACCTGCACTTTTTTATCCATACTTCATTTAAAACTCTTTTTATAAACCTAACATTACAGAGATAAACTACCTCTGCAAAGAAAAGTACAAAACAGATTTATAACATGTAATAAAACTGTTTTTTATTGATCTAAATAGACAATGACAAAAAAACATTTTTAGGAAGGCACAACTTAGAAATTATATTCAGAAGAATGATGTGTCAGACTGAACCATACATAAAATTAAACATCATGAAAAGAGTGATCCCTCTCTTCCCAGATCTGATGTGGTAGCCTACGTACCTCTGGCAGTGGAAGTAGGAAGGTAAAGGTCTCCCTGAAAGAAAAAGAGTTTCTGTTTTTGTGACCTTAATGTGTTTAGAGATGAAAATTAGTCTGTTCTTTACTGTCCTTTGTACTCTGATCTAAAATTATCTTTATTCGAATGAATAAACAGGGGCTAAGCAGTTTTGTTTTGGTTATCCAAAATTAAATTCTAAAGATGGATGTGTGAAAGGCACATATTTGCATTGTTCACGGTGATTTGCAAAGAAAAATCCATATTTATTAGGTGCTTGTGAATTATATATAGCCATCCTGTGTTGTTTTGTATGAGGAGTGTTTAACCACATTGCATGATACTTAATGAAATGAATCACCATCATAATTATCATCATTGTGATTAGCATCTATCAAAGCTCTAAGTAAATTTTAGGAAATTATATTTAAAGGTTAGGAAATACTTTTCAAATTGAAAACCACCTTGACAGACAGACTTACAGTTTTCCAAAAAATGTTAAATTTTCATTATCAAAATGATCTCAGAGCTCCTCCTCTGGTGGTTTGATATAACTGTTCAGGCTCTGAGGGTTTTTGTACAGCTCTGCTGCTTGTTTGTGTCACTGTGGATATCTGGCACAGTAATACACAGCAGAGTCTTCAGGCTGTATATTCTGTCCATTCAGAGTCACTGTTTTGCTGGAAGTGTCTACATCTATGCTAAATTTGTTTCTTAGTGAATCTTTGTAATATGAAGTTCCATCACTACGTTTCATCCCAATCCACTCCAGTCCTTTCCCAGCAGCCTGTCTGATCCAAGCTGTGTAGTAGCCCAGATCATAAGAGACCTGACAACTGATGGTCAGACGTTGACCTGGCTGCACAGTTAAAGATGCTGGCTGAGTCAGAGATTCACATGATACATCTGTAGAGAAAAGGTTTAGGATCAATACATAGTCAGTCAGTTTAGGATCATCATGCTGTAAATGTTTCTCCTTCAGTCAGACTCACAGGATCCAGCCAGCAGCAGCAGCAGAGCTACAGAGAACATGTTGGTGTTGAAGATGATCTGATGGGAGTTTCTCTTCTTCTGCAGCCTCACAGCATCAGATCAAGACTTTAAAACCTGACTGTTCTGATTTGCATAATACAAGCCCTGCCATATCAGAAAAAAAACAGTTTTCTAATATGCTATGATCAAGACAGATAAGATTTATGTTTTTTATTTTATTAAGTTTCGTTTCTAACGTGATGATGAAAATACATATTTTATCCAATATTTTATTCAAATACATCCTGGACATAAAAAACTGAAATATTTTTTTTTACAGCATATTCTGTTGTTATATTTGAACAACTTTTCTTAAAGACTACCATACACATAAACTTTGAAAGCAACTTTTCTCATCAAGACTAAGTTTATTACTTATTTTCTTGCATCTCATGTAAAAAAAATAATATATATATATTAAGAATTATACATACAGTTTCATATATTTAAATTCAATCCTACCAATATTCGGGTATATGTTGAACCTTCTATTAACCCTTTAAGTAAGTTTTAATTAATAATAGATAGATGTAGAAGTTGCAACTAGAAATGTTAAAAATTACCAAACCTAACTTCAACCTACATCGGATAAATAATCAATCAATCAATCTTTATTGTCTACTACAATTTTTATTGCAATCGAAATTTCAGTTTCACTACAAACTGTTCATCACAACACATTATATACATTCGGGTGGGGGGGTTGAGAGGGGAAAATGTTTTTACTCTTCCTTAGACTATAGATGCTTAAAAGAATCACTTGATAAGAACCCAGATTTTCAGGAGCAAAAATTTAAAATGTGTTAGCTGTTTTAGAGGAAGACTGAGAGGCAGGATCTCTACTTTCTTCTCTATCATTAAACAAAAACAAGAACACAGTAACCAGAAAGGTAATAGAAAGAGCTTGTGATTTGTATATCTACCATAAACACATAAACTTTCTTTTTAAGGTCAACAAGCAACCTCAACAAATTTTAATCTAAGGAACTTTTTAAAAATCTTTGAATTTATTTCTTATATTTTTCTATTTAACACAGGATCAAAATAACACCTACTGTACAAAGTCAAACATTAAAGGCACAGTAGATAACGTTTGAAAAATCTACTCTTAATATAATTTGAAAACATTTATCTTTATAAATATATTTTCTACATATAAAACTATCACTTTGGCATTAAATGTGCTATAACTGGTAAAGCACTAATTGGTAGCCCTGCTTTCTAGCCTGTGTGTCCATGGCAGCCTCCGCTGTGGGGAGTAGCTGTAAGAGTGGGGTGTAGAACAACAAAGAGCAAAAAGGATGGACTGTTAGGGTATCGTTCAAATGTTTAGGCTAAAGGTCCCTACATACTCAACCAGAAGTGAGTCATCTTTTCTTGCTCTAACAGCAGAAAATAAATTACATCATTTTATGTCATTGCCTGCTTTGGAGGTTCTCCCAGCCTCTATGAGAACCGTTGTGTGATCTTTCAGGACTTGGATTGCTCCTGGTAAGTAGGAAAAGCCACAAAATTTTCCCCCTTTTATTCTGAGTGAATTTTCACTCCTTTTTTCTTCTTCTTCAACATATCTGCTATTGTGTTGATGTGTTTCCTTTTGTGTGCAGTGGATGGGACTTTCTAAGACTTTTGCATCGGAGCTTCTCCTGGGCTTTCCATTTTCGTCTCTCAGGGCAAAAAAAAAAAAAAATTACTTTTAGACGCGTCACCACAAGAACAAGAACAAACTTCTCTGGTCTTGCAGAATATGGGACAACGATTGGTATACAGTTTTTTCTTAGGTTGGCCGCATATTAGACCAGACCAACAACTCAACCCCAAAAATCCGTAATAAATTCCTAATTACAATCTGGAGATTTATTAACACACCCTGTATTTCTCAATAATGACTAATAATGTATAAGTGTATCTAATTGTCCAATTGATTGTCTTCCACCAAAACTGCTAAAAGATGCTATTGTTTTTCATTGTGCTTCATTTATTAGGGATTATAAATGATCAATTCTGTATCCTTTGACTGTGCCCCAAGCTTTTTAAACACACTATTATTCATCAATTGCTTAAAAAGCCAACCCTGGACTCTGAAGTCAAACATAGGCCAATTTCAAAACTGCTATTTGGTAAAAATGATCTCTAATTTGTTTTTTGGGCAAACTGAAAATAATCTGCAGACAAATTGTATTAAACAGAAATTTCAATCTGATTTTAAGTTTCCTCATGGCCCTGAAATTGTACTTTTAAGAGCTTTAAATTATCTGTTCTTCTGGCTGCTTTTTGGTTTTCTCTTCATATATTTAACATCAGCATTTGGCAGAGTGTATCCTAGAATCTTGCTTTCATGTCTTGAAAACTATGTTGGCATTAAAGGTTGAATTTCCCACAGCCCTAACAGTTGGAATATGATTTATTTGAAAAAATTAAGCAGGGTGATGTCTCCATATCCTTCTCTATTATACAACAAACTTTGTAATCTTTGACCAAATAATCCAAGGTGTCTAACAAGGACATGCTCCAAATTCGTATCTTTGAGATGATGATAAAATTTAGCTTTGAAATATGTTGATTCTGAACACAAGTCAGCAGTAAAGAGCTGCTGAACCAAAAGTTACATGAGTTATTTCTGAATCAGTGTCAATATGGTGGAGAGAAGTCCATCTTCAAATGAATGATTCATTATTAATGAAATATTGAAAGTTTACTGGATTTTATGTTTTATGACTTCACTTTACTGTTTCTTTGAAGTTTACAGAGAGAATGTGACATTGCAATGCTTTCCCTTATAAAACTTCATTTGTGGTCTAAAAGCGCCTCCTTTGGTTGATGAATGATGATCGGCTCAGGTTTAGGTTTTTGTACAGCTCTGCTCCTTGTTTGCACTGATCAAAATCCTAGCTCCTCCAGGAGGACAGATGTATAAATGTTCATGTTTAACTGTTCCGAATGGTTTTAAAAAAGCAACATTTTTTTTTTTAAGAGTTGGAACCTTAAACTATCTGGAAATTATTTCTTTAATTATAATTTTCAGAATGCACTAAGAACATCATAGACTTCTCCATCTAAATGTGTTTGTTGTGATAAGAGGTGTTAGGGCTGCCCTAGTGTTGGCTTACTATTATAGCTACTTATCCACTGAGGAGTTTTTGTACAGCGTTCCTGCTCTCTGTGTCACTGTGTCTTCGAGCACAGTAATAAACAGCAGAATCTCCAGCTGTCAGACTGTTCATCTGCAGATAAACCTGATTTCTACTGTTCTCTCTGGAGATTGTGAAACGGTTTCTGACTGAGTCAGAGTAGTAGATGCTGGCACTGCCATCGCTGATATAAGCAATCCATTCCAGTCCTTTCCCAGCTGCCTGTCTGATCCAAGCTACAGCAGGAGTGCTACTAAACCCAGAATATGTGCAGGTCAGTCTGTGGGATTCTCCAGGTCTTTTAACCACTGGTTCAGACTCAGTCAGAGTTTGACCATCAGTACCTGCAGATAAACAGATATTTAGTTTCTGTAATAATTTGAATATTTATTTCATTACACATTTATTGAAGAATGAGTTGTTCTTACCAGTCCAGTTCACTGTTAGGATTAGAAAAGCAATCAAAACCTCATGAGGTCTGATCATTGTAGCAGCCATGTGTCTCTGAATAATCTCCTGTGTGTTTGTCTTTGATTTACTGCAGGTCTTTAAGCCTCTCAGATAAGTAAAGGTAGCAGCAGAACTAATTTTGCATCAACTCCTCCCCTTGGAAAAGACACAGAGCTCATCACATCATTCTGCAACCCCTGAATATCAGGAATATTTTAATTATTTTGGAACGTGTTCATGCTTTAAGTTAAATATTCTGCCTTCATTCCAAGCTATAAACATTCAAAACCAATCAAGACAAATTATATTAGAGTCTGTAAGAACTGTGTAAAAGAAGAAAGTTTTAGAAACAATGCTAATATGAAGTTGAAGGGGCAATAAAATAAGTTAATTCTTCTTATTGATTCTGGATTATTTGGCCACAAAAAGCAACTCAGACATCTGTTAAGTTGAAAATAACAAACCAACTGAGATGCTCTATGTAGAAGTGAGTAAATAATGTTTCCTTCTGTTAAACCACAAGTTGAACAGTAGCCTGAAACAACAGGAAATGACAGATATTAACATGAGCTGAATTTTTTATTTTTTTGGAGCCCACTGGAAATAGTCTTTTTACTCTCTTAATATTGTATGTCTATTTTTACAAAACATCAAACTCATCTCTTTAGAGAATGTAAAAGAAAACATGTTTTGATCAAAATTAAGAAACTTTTTTGGAAAACATTTTTCAATCTCATTGTAGAAATGAGGAAACAGCATCTTGAATTAAATCATTAAAATCCAATTAATATGAGCTATTGCTTTGTTTCAGGTCCCATTATGTTTTTGTTTTTTTTCATTGGTGAATAGATTATTAATCAGGTATAAAAAGTGATATAAGATCTTGTGGTTTTTGCTATGAGTTTTATACCAACATATCAGTCAAACATCCATCATTTTCAGGAGCCCTTCCTCTGCTGAGTTTCTATAACATGTATTTGGAACAGTATTTGTTTGCATCACTGTGGTCTTTATTGTTTTAGGGACAATCTTTATCAATCATATAAAGGCTTTTTGAGAGTTAAAATATATCTTTGTTTCTTTGATTATAAAATGTTTTCCCTCTTGAATTCTAATGCTATAAGGTAAAAGTTATATATGTTGTACTGTATTTACTGAATGAAGGTCATCATCTTTAGTGTAATAAAATACAAGATTAATTACCTAATGTTTGTTAAAGCTGGAGGAAAGTGTTTTGAATGGAGATATACTGCGTAGCTTATGGAGACAATATTTCTGAGACAGTTTTTTTCAGAACTGGGTCTGATAAGTGGAACAAAAAATGACCCGGCTGGTAGGATCTGCAGCACACTTAAAATTAGATACTTACATACTAAATAATTTCATATTCTGTCAAATAATACTCAGTGAAGTAACATGCTGCTTTAATATTAACATGTTTGTGGAAAAGTAAAAATCTGTGTCGTACAAATCTCCAGTCCTTTAGCTCCTAATCGTTTCCAGTTCTCATCCTTCAGACTTTTCAATCCAAGTTTGGCTGTAGCTGTCATTATATCTCACAATCAACCGCTGACCTGGAAAACCTTTCGGTGAGATTGTGAATTGAGCTGTTTATGAAAATAGCATGTTTATTACTCACCCACTGCACCAATAAAAGGGAGAAAATGGCTGCTTTCAGGCGAGGAGATTTTAAATCACGTAAGTCAAACTGTTCTTTTCTGAGCAAAACTGGTTTACTTTGCAAAA
>JAGKQL010005356.1:0-11748 GCA_018398635.1 Cyprinodon brontotheroides
GTTATGCACACTATTTCGTACGTTTTGGACGTTTTTCCTCAAAACAGATCATACGAACTGATAATGAGAATATGTTGAGACAGGTCATGCAAACAGATCTGAACAAGAACAGGCAGGCTCAGGGGATCCAGGAGTCCTTAGCCAGGTCAGGCAAACATACCAGAATAGGAGGCAGGCTCAGTGATTGAGAGGAAGAACAGGTCAGGATTTAAAAATCAGAAACACTAAGATATGCTAAAAACATAGAGAGCAATAATAATCAGGCCCTGATGAATGGACACCTTAAATAGAGTCAGGAGCAGGTGGATCAGATGAGCAGTGAAGATGAACCAGGTAGAGTTAGACAGGTGAGTGAAATGAGTAATTAAGCCAGTTATCAGTGCCAAGATATTGACAGAAACAGCATCTTGAAAGAATTCAAGTCAGAACTTTGACTTGGACACTGCAACGCCTTGATAGTATTTTTTTGTCAGCTATTCAGAGGTGGACTTGCTTGGGAGCTGTGCATCAGTGTTCTAATGCAGAACCAAAGTTCCTTTCAGTTTGAGGTAAAAAATAGATGGTCAGAAATTCAGGATTTTTAATAGACAGCAGAATTTCAGTTTCCATTTATTACAATAAGTCTTCCAGGTCATAAGGCATCACCACTAATGCCACAAATGTTTTAAGGGAGACACCTTTCAAATGGTTAAACTTTTGTCTTGAAAGTCAACAGAATATTTCCCCCCAAATTCTGATGACGAAAATGTGTTCTTGATAAAATAGGATTAGCATTATTGTTCCTCTTGTTCAGCAGAAGTTTTGGTCTAGGAAATCAGCCAAACGGGTCATTATTTTCCATTCTTTATGCTTATGGTGGAGGCAGTCCTTTGTAATTGATTTCTTGATAGAGAACTGGTGTGGCCATAATCAGGCCTGGGTGTGGCTAAAGAAAGTTTCCTCTAGTGTGATAAATCAAATTATGTTTTAACATGGGCATTTCACACATGCATGACAAACATGCAAATAAAGAGAGGGGCAAACACTTATTTACAATACTGTATTACCCTTTTTTAATATTCCTAACACTGCCTTCAAAAGAATCTTTTGAGGATTATTTTTATCTCTTGAAGACGCAGTTCCCCATCCATTTTCCTTTTTTACTACTGGTATTTGAGACTTTTAACATCTGTTGTGATTAGAAACTGTGCCCATGTGAGAGTGTTTTTATATGCAAGAAGAGCTGACTGAGGAATTTAAAGCACAACTAACGCCTGAGTGGGAATTCAAATCTCTGTTAGCTTGAAGAAACATCATAGACTTAAGGCAGAGGAAAAAAGAGAGAATAGGAAAGTGTCTTCATTTGATGATGTTAAGTCCTTAGTTAAACACCTCGACATCTTTTGAATGCTGATGAGAAAAAGTTTGTATTTTAGGGATTTCTTCTGAAATGGGTGTAGAATTTTTATATATTTTTTTTTCAGACTGCATCGAGAAAAAAAGTAAAAAGGAGAGACAAGAGTAAAATAAACCTGAAACCTTGTTTAAAAATGTTAAAGTGGTTTAGATTTATCTATTGATGCATTAGTGATGTTGACAGGATGTTTGGCTACATTCACTACATTCACACTGCAGGTCTTGAAGCCAATTTCTGATATTTTTGTTGAAATACAATTTAATGCAGCTACTATCCGATTCCAGTCTGAACGGTTCATAGCCCCTGATGTACAGTAACTTGTATGTAGGAGGATAGTGAAGACGTCACTCAGCAACACATAGTTTACGGATTTATTACCGGAGGTTGGCATCTGTGCGTTATCATTCCAAGCTGTTGACCAATGGGAGCTGACATTATTAGGAACACATTATGATTAAATGAAAAAATGATAAATGATCTATTTACAATGTGTTTTTGTGGAGCAGTGACTGCTGTGATGAAGAAAAGTCTGTTTGCATGGGTGGTATGGGTCGGATAAAATGCAACATGACTATTTACACTATTTGCAAATGTGACCTAAAGATGATTTTCAATTTCAATTTTTATTTTGTTGCCAATATTACACTCATATCAGACTTTGTCATGTCAGTCGAGACGGCCTATTACCGATCTTTTCACCAACTCAATTCTAATTTTGCAACTATCATATGTGGCACTAAATAGAATGTGTCCAAACAATTTTTAGCAGCTTTTGTAGACTGAACGTTCAGTCTCCTTTCATCTGACTTTGACATTATGATCCAGGCTTTTATTACTCATTCATACAGACTCCTTCCAGCACTGAGCCAAAAGAAAACATTGTTAAATGCTTTGCTCTATTTTCCTTACCTTTCTTAATCTTAATAAGATGTGGTCATAATATTGTCAGCTCCCATTGTTTAATGACCTATAATAATATGACAGAGATGCCGAAATCTGCTATCAAATCTACAAACAATGCTGCTGTGCAAAGTCTTCACTGTCCTTCTGCGCATGAGGGTCGTGTTGGTGCCTTTGAACTCTCAGACTGGAGTCTAATAGTTGCCGCATTCAAGTCTACAAGACCATGACGAAAAAAAATGTATATCAGAACAGATCGTCAATCAATGTAACCATTAAATGGGAAAACTGATGCTGGCTACAGTATAAATGCCTTTAGGAGACAGACTTAGAGTCAGACAACTTTTTATAGTCATTTTGTATCAATATATGTAATAATACACAAACTTCATTTTGGTGTGGGTTTATTAGTGAATGAGCTGCAGCCTGGTAGTAAAATGAATATTTCCATTCCATAAAGTGCAGCAGTGATTAAATGTAAAAAAGGCCCAAAACATGGGTAAAACATTTTTGTTATGGAAGTTCACAGCATTAAATATATATATCGTGCAACATTAGCATTTTGGTTTGGTGCTGGCCGAGTGATGCATGAGTCTCAGGCTCGATCTACATTTTTTCCAACAGTCCGTGCTGTAGGCCTTGATTTTCGACAGAAGAAACTGCTGCCACAGTTCGGCGTTGACCTGGCATCGCATCGCTCAGGAGCTCTTCCCAGAGGGCAGCAGGAGGAACAGTCTGTGGTGGGGGGTGTGGAGGGGTCACTGATAATGTTACGGGCTCGGAACACGTTGCGCTGGGATGAAATGTCTTTAATTGAGGTAAGAGGAGCCCAGATGATCCTTCCTGTTGTTCCTCACCACCGGTTCTCACCTTCTTCCAGCCCGAGGCACCGTGTAGCCTCCAATAATAACACAGTGAGACAGCTTCGGCCTGAACGCTTCCTTCAGGTGCTTCTGCAGAAGCTGGGTGGTGAGGATGGGTGTGGGCAGGTGGTTTCTGCTTATCCTCCTCAATAAGTACAAGAGCTTCCGTGCCTGTTAGGCAACATGGACAAATAAAAAAAACCATTTATCTCTTTGTCGTGTTCAGAGTTACAGGATGTGTTTTCTTTTGTTGTTGCTGTTGGAAAATATCAGCCATGAAAGAGGGCTGTGAGTTTTCATTTATATTATCTTCTTTAATGTTAAAGCTTGAGTTTCCATCCAGCTGGAGTTTTGCAGGCAGGTTTGCAGTCAAGGCAAGTTCCATCTTCTCAACACGTCTCATGCACCTTTCTATGTTCCATGATCTGCAGAGCAACATGTTGGAATTATCTCAATTGTCCAGACTAGGAGTCCTTCTTCTACTCAACTCCAGAGCTTTTCTAAGAATCTAATCAATGATTCTTTCTCAAATGCTTTTGCAGTGCTTTCTTTTGGCCTCTTATTTTTCTTTTTTACTTCTTTTACTCCTTGTTTTTGTTTTTCTAGCACATTTCATCAAATACTTATTTAATATGTCCAATAATGGTGAATACTTTATGATAAATACCCTTGTACTGTATAAGAAGCAAATGGTCTTCAGACAGGGAAGAAGCCCCCAGCATGTTGTCTCTCCACCATGCTTAATGGTATGAATGATGGAACTTTTGACATATTGTTCCTTTCTAACCACACCTATTTCTTTTTTTTTGCTATGAAGCAAAATATATTTAATCTAAACCCATAGTAAAATTAAGTCATAAAAGACTTTCCCCATGTACAGCTTAAAACAACCACCTGAGATGCAGATAGTATCTAATAGTTGCGTGGAATCTTAGTAACCCCAAAATGCCATTCTTAGATGGAGTAAAATATGCACTCATTTTAAGGCTTCCCACTTGTCTTTACCAGAAATGCCAGCCTCTTTATTTCTAAGCACAGCAGGATTTAAGGAATCTAAAACTGTATATATTATGACTTCCTGCATCACAACTACATTGATGTTTTGTCCCGAGATGCAGCTGAGAAAATGTTAAGTGACTCTGAATGACATTAAAGCATTAAATTTGTTTCTGCTTTTAAGTAAAAACACAGATTTGTCAATCAGGAAAAAGCTCAAAATAAAAGCAACAAAACATATGAAACAGCAAAAAAGCATTAGAGCATAATGTAGCATTTTATTTCTTCTTTAAAAGCTTTTCGCTGGTCACCTCTAAGAGCATAGTTCTCTATCATAATTTTTCTATGTAGACATTTTTCATACAGAGATTAATATGGTTCGCCAAGAGCAAAAGCAAAATGGTTATGTCAAGAACTGAAAAAGAAGAGCTCTACGTATAAGCACTGAGCATTAAAATGTGTGCTGGTGATTAGTCTTCTGACTGCTTCCAGGAAGTTTATGCAACTCAGTGCCACAAAGAAGAGAAAGACAAATTTGAGGTGCCACTGTGCTATCACAAAGTGAGATTATTATAAGAGGAAAAAATTAACATTGTGGCCTCACTAGAGTCTATACTGTTAAATCCACACCTTGCTCTCTCACATCCTCCCCTTCTTTTCACATGCCTGCCTGTTATCATTAGCTTCAATGTGTTTTTTTCTCACCTGTTCCCCCAAAGGAGTCATGCACCAACAATATGTGTGAGAGTCAACTGGGGTTAGACTATAAGGTAAAAAGTGAAGCAATTATCCAGTGTTGCTGCCGTACTTCATTTTTTTTTCTTTTTATATAATAGTCTCAATTTTGAAACTTTAGGCTGCTTTTAACACCATATACTTGACACGCTATAACATGAACTAAAGCTGTGTGATGCCACAGGCTGGCAGTCTGATAAAACCTTTTCCTTGAATTGTTAAATCAGACACCGAATACATTAGAGGTTTATTCTTAAAAAAAAAACAGTCAAATGGTTTGTAAAGATTCTTGCAACAGCATTGACCACCCTTTAACTGTTTTATGTTTTGTCAGGTAATAACTTCAAAGCGTTTTTGGGATTCATTTGGACTTCATATGAAAGACCAATACCAAATGGTCAGAAACATGAAGTGGAAGGAAAAATGCTACGAGTTACTAATTTCTTATAATTTGAACCAGGTTGAAAAGTGTGATATGGTATTTTTATACACAGCTTTGAATGCTTTGTTGATCTGTTTTTCTATGATTACAACTGCCAGTTTATGAGGGTGTTTTTCACCACCTACTGTGTGCACACATCAAGGATGAATAACTTTGGCCAGTCTATTTGGCTAAAAAAGCTCAGAGTTGGTCAGACTGACTTAAAGCATTATCTTTGACCTGATATGCCAGATGCATCCATGGTTCAAAACACTTTATTTTAGTAAGTAGATTATTAATAGGACAATGAATTATTAATAGTTGGAGCTAGGATTACTTTAAAAGTTGCGGGATACTGGCCTTCAGGAAAATGGAATCACCCACACCTGGACTGTCCTCATATTTCCATCAATTTTCCCAGTTCTGTCTTTACAAAAGTATTTCCCTCGAAGCATAATGCCACAATCTCACAGTCCGGGATGATAATTTCAGGGTCGTGTGTGTCATATTTTTTTCCACTACAGATACAGTCTACGTCTGACAAACACCTGAAAAACATCAACTTTTGGTCTCAGTTGACCAGAGCACATTCTTCCACATGTAGTCAGTTTTCTTCTAGGTGGTTTGTAGGAATCAGGGTTTATCATTGGATCTCTTTAGGACTTCTTCTCATGCTCTTCTTAATAACTGTCCAGTTAACAGATTATCCAACCTGAGCTTTGGATCTCTGTAGCTTCAGCATAATTCTCATGTTCCTAATGAAATGAAAGCCTTCTGCCATCAAAACGTGAAGGACACCTACCTTGAGAACAAGTTTTTTCGGGATATAATATACCATGATTAATGTCGCTATCATCACTGGGGTACAGACTAAAACCATGCCCAGTCATTCACTCATCCTGCTACTGACAGTAGAAAAGAACCAGGAAAGCTGGACTGTGGGTCTGCTGAGCAACAGGGTCCATTTTTTTGAAGCAGGTTTAACAAACTCAGATTCAAATCCGCAACTCTAAATACACCTAGCTTCCAATGTCTGAACTCTGAGTTTTGGTTCCACAATGGCTGCTATGAATTAAGTTCAATCACCTGTAAGTAGGTCCATTAAGAGTTTAGCATGTGCACAACAAGTATGAAAAGCCATTATCAGTGGACCAACCGATTCAAGAGCCACAGTGACAACAGGCAGGAGGAAGTGCCTATTTCACCCCCAATCGAACTGGAGATTTTCATGCAGAAATGCAAAAGAGAAAAGAAAAGAAAGGAAAATTTGTTCCAAAAAAGACAGAGTGCGTCAGCTACAAAGCAGAGTAAGATGGTGAAGGAGAAGATTGTTGATCGAAGTTAATGCATTGATTTATATAAAAAGTGGGCTATGGCAGGCCATTTTATATTTATTAAAAGCACTCCTCTCTTTTGTTCCCTTTGTAGATCACTAAAATAAGATTCTTCTTGATAAAAAGCACACACCTAGACTGGAGGTATAATAATATATTTTTCAAATTACATTTTTGTAGCTGAAACTGAACTTCTAAACAGCAAAAAAAAATAACTCCCACCAGTAAGAATTAAGCTTTATAAATCTAGAAATGTTTACACATTTTAAGTGGCCGCTCTGACATTTAACTAAAAACAAACGAAAACAAGTACATATCAAAAATGCCTTGCCATAGAGGTTGTACCAACTACCTATTATTTAGGGATTTATTTCTTTATTGGTAGTGCATCAATGTATGTATTTAGGTGAAATTTTCTGGCAGCAGGTGGAAAAGAGAAGAACCTGTGCATCATCATGAGTCCTTCTCATGTTCATTCAGTCTTTTACACAATAAATGGTAAGTAGCTGTTTGCAGCTGCACTTTGATGTTATCATACCAATAAATGACTGTTATTAGTGGCTATCAGGCCCAAAGAATGGCTCAGATTGCGCCAGTAAGTTCATTAGGTTGTTATCATCGAATGACTACTAATACTAACCCTCAATTCCTCCCTTTTCCCCATAGAATTAATGAATTTATTTATGTGTAATCTGAAAATAAATTTCATTAGTTCTTCATATTACTGTAAAATAAATCTAAAATGAAAATAAAATTATCCACATCTAAACATAATAAACAAACCACAAAACAAGTTGTAGAAACTCTCCCTAAAAATATAATTTTTTGAAAAAAGTGCCTACCATTCTTCAATAAGATCCTCGTCGAATGGACATGCAATAATTGTCTTTAAAACCTAATGTGTAAATCAGGAAATAATTGTGATTGTGTGATTGGGTGTAAGGAGGAGACACAGGAAACTGGTTTTACTGATGGAAACAGAGGTTGGGGAAAGTCTCTTTTTGAAACACAAAAGTCGTAGTTTCCAGTATTTTGGGTGTAGAAAACTCAGAGTTTTTAGTAAGCCTGCTTCCGTGAAATGGACGCCAGGTAATGCTTTCTCAAGTCTCATTGCACAGTGACCACATTTAAGCTTGCAACTCCTTTGCTCCAAAGACAAACATGCAATTATCATTAGGTTCATCAATAGAAAGTACAAAAAATTCTGGTTAAAAGCATGAAGGAGGCTGAGGAACTAATGTTTGCATCATTCAATATCTAACCAAGAAGAATGCCAACTTGGTTAAAAATAGCCAGGATCCTAAAAAAGCAAGAGAAAAATTAGGGGGACGTGAATGGCAAACTGCAAGATTTTATATACACTGGAAAAACAATCTTGAAATAAGTAAGAAATTCTTAAATTAAGTGTATTTACCCTTAATTTGGTAGGTAAATTAGATGATTTGCCAATGCAATGAGTATTTTTAACTCTTAAAATGGGATAATTAGATAAAATGCACTTGAAATAGGACAATGCAACTGTGTTTCTTATTTTAAATGTAAATTGTCTTGTTCTATTGGCAAAAGGTTTCTTTTACCTTCTCAATTCTGAACAAATGCACTTATTTTTAAGCGATTTATCTAGATTTTGATTTTTTTCCAGTGTAGTGAATGAAGCACCAGAAGAAGAAGCAAGGTTCTGCTCATCAGGATTACGAGGATCTGGAGAAATTAATGTAAACACCATATGGGGACAGAAGATAACTAGTGACACTGACTCACAAACAATCAGCACTTACTGGCTTAAAACAGTTACACATATTCATCAGAGGCTACAAAACAATAGGTTCAAAATATCTGCAGTTAAGAACCTTTTTTAACACTACCAAATATGGAGGGCAGGATATACTGTAGAGGAAAATTATTTCTACAGTGATATCACAATGTTTGAGGTTACTATAATGAAGAGCATTATAACAGGGCAATTAAAGTAGAAAGTACATGATCTATTATACATTACAACATTCGAAGCTCGAACGCAAACTGAATGCAAAGCCAGTTCAGTTAGTATCATTACAATATTAGCTAACTAGTAATGCTATGAAAAGGGGATGGACTCGTTGAGCTTTGAGCTAGAAGTGTATGAATTTCATCATATGGCTAGATTGAGTGGGAATGGCAAAAGAGTGACGCCTATGACTATATATATATATATATATATATATATATATATATATATATATATATATATATATATATATATATATATATATATATATATATATATATATATATATATACACAACAATATAGACCTATTTATGTTGTCCTTTCATAAATAAAAAATAGGTTTATTGTTGTAATGCAAATAATATTGAATGTCTGGTTGCAAGAAACAAATAGAATTTTTTGATTCTGGCCAAAACATTTTGAAGCATATATGTGAGCTGTAGAAAGTGTAAATATTTCAGAAGATCTGAAGCTCAGTTTCCTTTGGGGCCCCACACTGCCTGCTTGTTCCCAAAGGCCCATGAAGGAATAATCAGTCATTAACTGGTGCACGCCAACTTCATTTTCCAGCTCCAGAGTGGCACTGCTTGCAGGGACTAATAGGCCAGGGTAAAGAGCTGGCCAGGCTGGGAGGGAGCATGTTGCCAGTAAATCCACCGCAGCGACTGGATGCTGTACGCCACAATGACTACAACACTGACACTGAGACTGCCCCCAAGGAAGAGGGACTGAAAAAAATGCAATCCAGCAAGAAAGCCTGAAAGCTCATCATGCCTGTACTTATTAAAACATAATGATGCATAAAGACCAGTGTGCTTGATTACTTTGCTGCTTTTGTTTCCATTATAATGTTGTGCAAATTGGCATATAGATAGTAATTATGGTGATTTAGATTTCTACAGATGTAGCGCCTCCAAACACTAGTGGATTAATTGTGTCTTCTCCGTATCCGTGGGAGACAATAAATCTATTGAGCTGTCAGGACACATGGTGATTTAATTTATAAGTTGCTTCTAATGTGAGTAATGTTTTATAGTTGAAAAGATAAATATAAGGTGTTCCGTATGGTTTCATACTGTTTTTCATAGCCAAAACATCACAGGCTTGATCCCTTTTTCAAAGTTGCTCAGATGTTAAAGTCCAATAAAGAGATCAAAGTATCAGAAAATCCTTGAGGAAAGCTGATGTGGATAATGTAAGCTGTTTCTTTGCAAGTTTGCTCTTGCCGGAGCGGGCTCTCAGTGTGTTTCTAAACCCTTCAGCATTTGCAGGCTTCACTGGTTTCTTTAATCTGATGCATTAGCAATCCTTACTTCATCTCTATCAAGGACATGGAGGTCTTGTGTTGTCAACGCCTTGAGGCTCACAGGACTTATAAAATCTACCCCTTTACATTATAAAGCACTAAACAAAAAGTGAATGAGCTGTTCAGATCCCTTGACAGGATGCTATTTATTGTGTAATTTTATAATGATCTGATGGTAAAATTATTCTCATTTTTAAGACCAATACCTACTAGATTCTGCTTTGTGAAGTGTAAAAGTACAGTTCATTACTGCACTCTAAAAGCTACAGGATTATTTCTATTATCCAGATGTTGGTTTTATATTTAATGTCCCAGACCCTGCACTGTATTGAAGCAAGTTTAGCTCCTAAGATTATTGAACAACAAAACTCTGTGGGAGTCTATTTTCCAAATAAAATGACATCAGTCTTACAAACTCAGTGTGAGGTTCCCAAAATCCCAACCTCTTAAGTTGCAGAATTATTAGTTTGCATCAGCAAGATAGAGGTGAAGGGCTTCCCTTGAGAAAAACTAAAAGAAAAATATGTTAATTGTGACTTGACAGCAACTTTGCTTAGGAAAAAGATTCAAACTAGGCTTAATGAGAGGGAATTCAGTTTTGTGGCATAACCTTAGAAGCTGTAAAAATTTTCAAACTGATGTCGCAGAAAGCATTTCAAATACCTGTCACTGTTTGATTTTCAGCTGCCACCAACCAGCATGTGATTTTAGTTGGATTTCATCATCCTGTAACAAGTAGCACATAAGCACAGGTGGGAAAGCAGAAACAGCAGCACTGCAGAGAGAGTATAATCACAATGATGGACCTTAACCCTCAAAATGACTGAGATTTCTTCTTCTTTTCAAATAGAATAACGTGAATGAGGTCTAAACTTTCTACTAATGAAAATACTTCAGGACATCAAAGCACTGATTTTTCGCTTAACCAAACATACAAATCCAACAAAAGTAATTGATAAAAACACTTTATTGCTCCTTTGTTTGCTTGTAACTTCTTCCCCTTAGTAAAACCAATGCAGCCTATTTTAAGGAGAGCTGTCAGATAAACTATGGCTGTAGGCCCCATTGATAACATAAACGCTCTCTGGGTTAACAATAAAAGAAATATACAATTCTCTTAGATCCATATTATCACCATTTATCCAAAATGTTGTCAACACTTAATTTTAAATATTACAGCACCAAAAAGTGTTATAGGATTAGAAACCTTTATTGCTGATCGTTCTTAGCTGTGTGTGAGACCAAAAGAACAGATGTCCTGTTTTCTGATATGTGTGCAATAAGCTTATAGTGGAGGCAAAATCCAATACATAGACAACTCCAACATTGCAACAGTAGGTAAATAATAAATGTATATACCAACGTTTAGGTCGAGTCAGATTCACAAGGTGTTAAGAGAGAAAAGCATGCAACTTGACTAAGAAAGGCCTTCGTGATCGTGAAGTTGAATGCTATTTTTTTCTTAAGTATTAGAGACAGTCTGTAGTCACACATAAGACCATCTTTAGTTTAAGTACATAAAGCGCCTTAAAAGTGCTAAAAAAACGTAATTACTTCCAAATAAATATAAATTGATAAAAAGGAAAATAAACCTGAAGGGTTTTCCATTTTGTACTTGTCCACATTTTTTGTGTTTTGCTTGATTTTCTGGACTAGCAGCATTAAATGTATCACTTTTTTTAAAATACCTTAATAGTATAGTTTAGTTTTTCTGGTGGTGTTATGATAGGGTACACATTTTAGTGGAAAAAAGTCAAAAGTGGGCTCAATATCTGTAATTATCTAGCAAAGTCACATATCCAATATTG
>JAGKQL010005357.1:0-11939 GCA_018398635.1 Cyprinodon brontotheroides
TGGTCCTAGCACTGATCCCTGTGGTACTCCACAGGTAACCTTTGAGCATGAGGAAGATCTATCATTAACATGAACAAACTGAATTCGATCAGATAGATAAGATTTAAACCAGTCTAGTGCTGTTCCTTTAAGTCTAACAAAATATTCAAGTCTTTCTAAAAGAATATTATGGTCAACTGGATCAAATGCAGCACTGAGATCCAACAGGACGAGCACAGATACAAGTCCATTATCTGAGGCCATGAGAATATCATTAGTGACTTTCACCAGAGCTGTTTCAGTGCTATGATGAGCTCTAAAGCCAGACTGAAAATCTTCAAAAAGTTCATTATGGTGGAAGTGATCGCACACTTGTTTTGGAAACTTACTTGCTCAAGAATTTTGGATAAGAAATGTTGGGATATATTGCCGAAATGGAGCTAAAATCAGTTGTAGAAACCATCTGAAACCACCCCCCTTTTCTTCTCCACAAAGGAGAACAAAGGATTCCCGCCAAAACAGGAGAACACTCCAACAGTACCGTCCCACTGTGGGAGGCGGCCTCCTCAGACAGACCAATCAGCCGATACCCCAACAGGAAGTGCCCCCACGTCACTCATGGTTTAAAACTCAGAGCGCGGACATTTCTCTCCCTCTTTTTCCGGTGGGATTGGAACCTGATAGGAGAGGCTTCATTTCACGTGAAATACCAGAAGAAAGCTGACTGGAAGTACATTTCTTTTTCCTGCGTCAAAAGTCATGGATCACAGTGTTCCATCGTGCATAGTGGCTGCGCCAACTGGGGAGACGGAAGCCTTTGAAGCTGACCGTGGAGTGAGTTTCGTTTCCCCTTTCTTTTGGACGGGTCGGCCAGGAGGACGCTCCTCACCGATTACTTCCGCAAAATCCATCCTCTTCGACTTGAGAGCAAATCAAGCCCTCTGCTGTAGCACCGAACTAACTGAACTTTCCCGAGGGCGGACCCGGTGCCGAGAAACCCTCTGCGCGGCCGGAACCAGGCCACGGTTCCTTTGGAAACAACACCCCTTCACGGACCAAAGGCATCTCACAGTAAATCAATTTCCTCTCCTTTTGATGCATTAACCCCTTGAACCCTCTGGGACCCACCGATTGGGTCCAGCTGCTAAAGCCTGCGTAATCTTATCAACTTTGGTATTGATGTAAAAAAACACATTTGGCACAGTTTGGTGACATTTTAGGATAAATATTTTAGCCTCCGCCTAAGAAATTTCTCACTAATACCATTCTAAAATAAATATGATTCATCTGATTGAGTCCAAATTTGGTATATTTTTAAACAACATTTAGATTTAAAAGTCTGTACTACTTTTTACTTTGTTTGTGCTATAAATAATATTTTGGTAGTGTTTTGCAATGTTTATTTCAAAGAAAATTTTGGCGAGGTTCAAAAATGCAAAATATTTTGTATTTATTTTGTCCCTAATATTTCAGGCAGGGTCCAAAGCTACAATGGTGCTGACACCAGAAAACCATTCTATGACATCTTACCTTTACAGACATACTTAGAAAGTTTCTTCTTAAATTGAATAGCTGTGAGGCTATATAAGTTATTTACTTTTGTGTGTTTTATTGTCAGGCAGAAAGGTATTTACATACCCCTTAGGGTGTAAGAGGTTAATGAGGTGTACTGTGCTGCGGCCGAGAGAGACAGGTAGATTCAGGGATTTGAATTAATGCTGATTTTTAATCTGCGCTGATTAAGAGTTGGTTCATTTGGTTGAAGTGTGTGTCTGCTGTGAGGCTGCAAGTGAACTTTCTTTCCCCTTTTTCTTTCCTTTTCTATCTTCTCTTGTTTCTACCTTAAGACCATTACCGAATTACCACATTCAACCGCGTGGGGCCACGCGGTCGGAGCCATCTTGATTACAGGCTGCTCATTTAGCTACATCCCCTTCTCACACACAGGTACATTGTTCGTTAATGTGTTTTGCTAAACGACTTCTGCTGCTATTTGTTAATACATTTTTTTTAGCATTTACTAATTTTTAAGCTGGATGTATTAATTTTTCGTGAGTAATTGCACTGTTATCATACCTGCTGCTAACGGACATTAGTGAATGTATTTAATATCTGGCATATCTTGGACAATCTCAGACGCCAGTAAACTGACACTTATGGTTTTATTTCTTTGTTTTCTATCTCGTTTTATTCCTTATTTTCGATTTCCTTAAACTAGTCATTTTAATCTACCTCATGTTAATTTTCTAGTAACGTGTAGTGTTTTGCATAGATGTTAGATTTTTCTGTAATCCTGAATTATTAGAATAAAGACATCATTGGTTAATTTGTGATGAGTTCTGGTGATTCCTACCATAGCGGAGGTTTATCACTCCAGGTTGTATCCACCCCCTTTTGGTAATAGTGTGAATAAACAGAGATGAAAAGGTTCTTTTATTGATAATTAATAGCTCTGCTAGCCACTTGACCTAGGCCACCAATCTGGTGTAGACCTGGATTTTAACAGCCGGTCCAGGAACCCTCCAGAGGTGAATCAGCAACCCGGTAAGTAGATAATTCAAAGCTACAATTACCCAACTAAGAACGCTAAATTGATTTTACCCTTGATTTTGAATAGGTTAAATAATTAGCTATAACTCCAATTCTAGTTAACCATCTATTCATTATCTGCAGGACATTATTTTGCACAACAGAAAGGAAGATTGGATATAGGTCTATAATTGACCAAGTCATCTGGGTCAAGAGACTGGTTTCTTAAGCAGAGGTTTAATTCCCAGCAACCTTAAAAGCTTTAGGGTACATATCCCTGTAACAGAGATAGATTAATCACATCCTAAAATGGAGGAGGAGATCAAAGGGAATACACTCCTTAAATAACCTGGTTGGAACTGGATCCAACATCCAAGTTGAAGGCTTAGATGAAGACAATAATTTTGCTAACTCTGAAAGTTCAACTGGATCAAAGCAGTCTAAACCTCGGTTCAGATTCCATGACTACCTCAGATGCTGCCCCCCACCTCCAGAGACAAACCAATCGCTGATAGATAGGGAGTGCTAATGATCTTATTTCTTTTAATAAGATCAATCTTATTGATAAAGAATCCTATAAAATTATTGCTGCTGTTGTGAGGTGGAGTTGACAGTTCAACAGAGCTATGGCGGCTCAGTGAGTTTGGCAGCGCTGTGTTAAAAAAGAAATCTAAGATTATTCTTATTCTCCTTATTATTAATGAGTAACAGCAATCAGGATCAGCAGTACTACTCAAGCTGGTGGTCAACTCTCTGCTAACTCATCCAGCTTCAACCAATCTGTGAAGACGCCCCTATAAAGGGGCGGGTTAAAGGCAGCAGACCAATCAGATCCATTAGAGCAAAAGGCAAAGAGCCGTCTTTCTTCTGAACGAAAAGGAAAACAAAGTCTCAATTAAAAAATAAAACACGGCAGCGGCAGGAAAGAGGATTGCTGAATGAAATAATGAGCAAGTTAAAGGAGCTCTCTCTTTCCACCTTGAAGCTTTCTCTCTATGATTTTTTCCTGGATCACTGGAAAAAAAAACTAAACACTTTATAATGTTTATGTATTGAATAACAAGGAGACATCATGACAGATTCTGATATAAACTGTAATCTTCCTCAGACCAGAGATGTTTCTTAGAGTTACACTCACATATAATCAGTAAGAATAATCCTAACAGGGATGATTTTATGTAAATAACAGTGGACAGCTGTGATTAAATTCAGTTCAGCCTCTTGCTTTAATTCATTGGTTGAATTAATTAAAAGATAAAATCAAAAAAACAGAATGGATACACGGCTGCACAGGCTCACAGCATTTATCCACAACAGAAGCTGCTAAGAAAAATTAACCTACTTTTCTTTAATGTAGAAAGTATCTATAGATCAGAGCTTCCATGCTTCTTTTTCTATCTCTGCTTCTGTCTCCTTGAACCCCAGTGGGCCTCAGCAGATGGACTAGGAGCCTGGTTCAAGCGGAGGTTTTCCTGTCTGTGAGTTTTTCCTTCCACACTGCCGCTGTAAGCCGCCACCAGGGTTCACTGTGGACACAAACATCTGTCTATGGCTGTAGTCAAACATGGACTGGGTACCCCGATACCCTGCTACTCTCCTGTTTAAGTGCTGAATTAACAGCTGATCTGACATTCCTGTTTTCAGGATGTTTGGAGGAAGCTGGAGTACCCAGAGAAAACCTCTCAACACTCAGGGAAGATCCAATGTGGACCATAGCAAGGATTTATTCCAGAACCTTCTAGTTGGGAGGCTACAGAGCTGATGACCAACTCTTCTATATAACTCCAGCTAAGAGACGGGACTTTCTAATGCAGCTTTTACTCAATAAACCAAATCATGCTGGTTTCATGATATAATCATCATTGAATTGCATTTTAATTTATTCACTGGCAGTGATACTGGGGCCTCGACTCCAGCAGCTAAAATCATGATACTAAACCTATTTTCCAATAAGTATTATTCAACTGTGAGCCCCTCAAATAATGCATCCATTTCCTCCCATCCCAGTGCATCTTTTACTTGGGTTGTGTCTCCATCTTACTGTCTAGAAGGCTTTTAAAGAGTGCGGGGGGATTCCCACCCCACTCAACAGGGACGCTGTCCAGCCAGCACTCTCCATCATTAGCCTAAAGCCTTTTCTCCCTGAAAACGCATCGTTAAAGCAGCTTCATTTCATTGGGAGATAACTGTGTTGGCATCAGACAGGAAGCCTTGGCCGGTGCTTTAAGAGGCTGACTGGGTGGAGTTTTATCTGTTTGTCTGCTGCACTTGGTGTCAAATCAATGGCTAATGCAGCTCTGGGGAACCAATCAGGACGCATTTAGATTATTAGTGCAGGCCTGGCAGGAATACCGTTCACATGCTCACCCTTCAATACCATCACATGAAAGGTCAGATGACCTGCAGCAGGTTATTTATCAGATATCAGGCTCTCCTGGTCCTGTGCACTTCTGTCAAATGTGTCTATAGATCTATTTAGGTAAAGTGTGACGCTGTAGACTGCGCAGCGAGGCTGAGTCTCAGCGAGGCATCGAGACCTGCTGGGAGGGAGGGGGGTTGGATGGGGTGGACGGATGGTGGCATGGGCTAATAATTGCTACAACTCTTTACTTTCGGCACATTTTTATTTGGGAATCCATCTAAGGTATACTACTGAATATACAATATTAAAAAGAAAGGAAGACACACATGATTCACTACCAGCAGGAGGAGCAGAGAAATCCAGACAGGCATGTTTTAGATCTAGTTTAGCTCAGAACAGGGGGTGTCATTCAGGAACCACTCCTACGAACTAATCCGTTCCTAGATCCTCCGTAGGACTGATTCAGCATCAAACTCCTCATCCTCCATCTTCCTCCTGTCTCTGATCGTCTCTCAGGTAGGAACTCATTCTCCTCCAGACTGATGTAGGAGTCTAGATCCATCAGCCAGCTGCTAGTTTCTCCCTAAATGACCTCATCTGTTCCTTAGAAGCAATCATCCATTCTATCAGGCCAAATCATTCTATATTCTGCAGCTCTACAGTTCTAGAAGCCAGAACTCTGGGTCCCTCCCCCTGCAGCTGGCATGCGGGGATCCAGGGATTCATTCTTTAACATCTGGATGTTTGGCTCTGGATTCATTGGTTCACATCTGGATGTGCTCTGGATTCATCCGTTCACATCTGGATGTTTGGCTCTGGATTCATTGGTTCACATCTGGATGTTTGGCTCTGGATTCATTGGTTCACATCTGGATGTTTGGCTCTGGATTCATTGGTTCACATCTGGATGTTTGGCTCTGGATTCATCGGTTCACATCTGGATGTTTGGCTCTGGATTCATTGGTTCACATCAGAATGTTTGGCTCTGGATTCATCCTTCTGAATCGCAGGAAGGATAAAAACATTGCGTTCAGCTCCCTCTGAATCGAAGGAAAAAGGCAGTCTGACTCCGTCCAGTGAGCGCAGAATTCTCACCAGGTGTATCGGTTGCTACGTAGCCTATCCTATGAAGCGGCACCAACCACCAGCAAAACAGGACGCTAATACGGGGAGCTAGGGTTTTTAAAACCTACACTGCAGGGGTGTCTTCAGAGCGGCGGAGTTCTGCAACAATGTATCCTTATTTATCCTAATATACTGTATATACCTGGATATACTGTATATATATATATATTGATTATTCTTAATGCACCTTTTTACTCCTCGTTTGCACCTTCTTTAACTTCTATGCCAATATGTGACCAGTGAATTTCTGCGCTGTGAGATCAATAAAAGCTCATCTAATCTAATCTAATCTAATCTAATGTAATGTGGTCTTTAACTGTCCCAAACATTATTTATTTATAGTCCAATCTTAATTTCATTTTATTCACTTTAGTTTTATAATATCTTATTTAATTACGTGTATGCAAATTGAATACTTTGCTCAGAATGTTTACCTTTAGTTTCTTTTTTTATGTTTAGCTCTTAAAACCATCTTGTTGCTGAAATGTGCGGCAGGAATAAACTGGTCTTTCTGTGCAGAGGCAGTCACAGTAAAAAGCTTTTCCATCATTAAAACAAACATCATAAAAAAATAAAAACATGTTCTCCACAATCCTCCCTTTGGACAACAGCAACTTTTACCTTCTAAGCATTAATTAGATGTTAATGCTTCATATTTACCTTTTTAACAGAACATTCAACCTCATTTATTTCACTACAGAGAAAAAATCTGACAAGTGGTTGGAAAAAATCTATTTCCTTTTTCAAAGAACCTTTTAAACAATTCATTTTTCAGAAAATAATTTTCTAGGAATTGATTCAAAAGCTTGAGGTAATTATTTTCTCCCATAACGTCCAGAATCAGTAAATAAAAATGAGCAGCTGCTGATCCTCAGAGCATGTTTCATCAGCTGATGAAGCAGTGGATTAAATCGGCCAGAGGAGCAGCTTCCGGGATCTTCATGCCGCGGTTAAAACAGAACAGTCACCCGCTCAGCAGCCTGGATCACAGAGGGGCTTGGTAAGATGGTAAGGGCGGGTCCTTCAACGCCGTTTCAGGGCCTCACTGTCCATAAACCTGTTTACCGGGAGCACAAACTAAACTATGCAGTCCCTCAAAGAGGCAAGTCACAGTTCTACTCAAATGCCATCAGAAACAACCCAGGAAATTCCAATTGAGGTGTTCCTGAAGGTGAGTGGCAACTGAGAAAGCAGGAACACCTCAATCATAATAACCTCTGAAAAATTCCAGTCAGGATTGCGTTTCGCCCACAGCACAGAGACAGCCCTAGTCCGAGTCACAAAACACCTCCTCCTGGTATCCGATGCTGGATCTTCATCCCTCCTCATCCTCTCTGTCGACCATGGCATTCTCTTAAACCGGCTTCACCTCACTGCTAGACCGAATGACAGTTGGTTCAGATCATATCTCAACAACCGGACAGAATCCATCTCCCTCGGCCGCTCCAAATCAAATCCACACAGTTACATGTGGCGTCCCCCAGGGGTCAGTCCTCGGCCCCATCCTCTTCATCCTTTACCTTACCCCCCTTTGGCCAATTCATCAGCTGCCACAATATCTCATTCCACTGCTATGCTGATGACATACAGCTCTGTGTAAATGTCACACAGGGTTCCTACAGCATACGGCGAGTTAAATTCAAGACTTTTTAAGACTTTTTAAAGCCATTTGAAATAAAAATTTAAGACCAAATTCACAACAAACACAAGAAAAACCTGCTTGTGACGACTTAACCCAAAGGTTTATTTTAACATAAACCACTGCACCAATGTTTCAATGTTGAAAAGCTTCCCATACAGGAAGAAAGCTAAAACACAATAAAATGACAGATATATTTTGAAACAATTATTTAACTGAATTCACAAACTTTGTTTTAGCAGGGAACAACACACAAATCAGTTTTAAAGCCCCAACATAACCAGTGCTAAGTCTTTTTCTGGCAGCTATTTTTCTTTTGTATGGTTTTCTTTAGTATGTTTGATTTGGTGATAAGTGGAGGTAAGCCTTGCAGAGACAAGGGGTGGAACTAAACTGAGAAATACCGGGCTGTTTCTTTGTAACTCGATTTCAACGCTTTGTGTTTCGTGGGTTTCGATGTGCTTACTCCACTGCCTTACTCCCATCGCTCTGAGCTTGAATGACTTCTTGCACTGAATCCACTGAGCCCTCATGTATGTTCCCCGGTTTTAGCCATGTGAAGAAAACTCTTGGCTGGAGACAAATTTTGGTTACATTTACACTTGCTCAGATTTTCCAGACAAAAGTTAATGGTGCATCTCCCAAATGTCCTCGCCGCAACAACGCTTTTTATTGTTTCCGCTATCGGACGGAACCAATATTTTGTAGCTTATTAAGTTATTTATTTTTTTCTTAAAAAGAAAAAAAAATTGTCAATTTTAACGTTTTATTTAGATTACAAAAATAATTTATAATAAAAATAATCCTATTTATGATGTTTTAAAAATTAAGACCTAGGAAAGACTGATTTAAGACATTTTAATACCAATAAAGGCCTTAGTTTTATTTTGAAGGACTCAATGCCTTTTAAGACTTTTTAAGGACCTGCGGGAACCCTGTCAAAGCTGACCCCCCACCCTCACAGTCCTCCCCATCAAAACTCTCCACCTGTCTGGAGGAGATAAAGGTACGGATGGAGCTAAACTTTCTTCAACTCAATAGCTCCAAAACTGAAGCCCTCATCAAACCAAATCATCCATAACCAGCATCACTTTTTCTGCTACTAGCATCTCGCTCTCATCAACCGTTAGTAGGAATGGACTCACAACTCACTTTTGAAGCCCACATAAATCTTTTATGCGAGAACTCTTTCCACCACCTCCATAACATCTCCAAACTCCGTCCCATTCTCTCCCTCCCAGACGATGAGAAGCTGCTTCCTGTCTTTGTCTCCTCCAGACTGGACTATTGCTTCTTCTCATTGGGATCCAGAAAGCGTCTGCAGAGGCTTCAGTGCATCCAGAACTCTGCAGCTGGATCCTGATGAGAGAACAGAAACATGAGCACATCACCGCCGCTCTCCATTCTACACTGGATTCCCATCTCCACCAGGACTGAATACAAGGTTTCCCTGCTCACACATCAATGCATCCATGGACATGCCAGGTCTTTTTGATGAAAAGTGCAGTATAAATCAAATGTATTATTATTATAAACCACAAGCAAACCTTTTCATACATAAAATAAGTTTTTATAACATTTTTATCACTGAACAACTGAAACCTGAAAGTTCAGTTCAATAATTTTACAAAGAAATCAAAAAGCAGTTTTACATCTAATTGATCAGGAAAGCATTTCTTCTTTCTTTACTACAGTGGCAGTGGTTAGACAGTGTACAGCCCCCTGTGGTTCTGGAGAGTACTGCACCAACATCAGCATCAAGTATTAACGCCTACAGTCCTTGTTTAGGCCCCTGTGTGCCGCTGAGGAAGAGGAGGGGCCGTCTGCTGTGGCTCCACCTCTGGCAGAACATCTGAGGGTCCAGCCGGGGCAGCCAGACTTGCAGAGAACAGTTCGGGTCCAGGCTGTGGGGTTTCCCAAGCTGAGAGTCTGTGAAGGTCTACCCTGAAAGGACATTTCCATCTTGTACATAAATGATCCATGGAAGTTTGGCAGTGATGAAGTATGCAGGCAAAGGGTTCGGTCCACGGGATCTTCTCCAGTGTTTCAGGCTGTCAGACCATAAATGTTAGGTTGCTAAGCAGCAGCACTGATCCCAGGAACAGAACCAGCCTTAATGATCTGGCTCTGATAACTAGCTGAACCAGGGCCGGTTACTCCTCCTCAGACGTTCCAGAGGAGGAGGTGATGCTAGCTGGTTATATCCTCCTTCTGCTCCAGAGTTCCAGGCCTTGGCTTCTCTACGTCCACCTTTTCACACATCTGCAGAACTTTCTGGTTGAAGTCATCAGGCTGGTCAGCGTAAACATAGTGTCCAGCTCCCCGGATGGTCTGCAGAAACCAGAGGGACCCAGTCAGAAAGCAGAGGACACCCTGTCACCAAGATGGGGACAGTCATGAAACACCCAGCAACCCAAACGGTCCTTGGAGAACCACATTCATTAGAAATGAATAATGGTTCCTCTGAATGACCAAAGGTCCTTCAGAGAGAGCTGAGAAAAAAGCCGTCGGTTTACTTTCCTACCATCACCTATGGTCATTAATCTGGATCAGGACCCAGAGAACCAGATCCTGATCAAGCTTCTCTGCAGGAGTAAGGGCTTCCTCTGAGAGAGTGGGTAAGGAGCTGGGCCATCAGGGAGGGATCAGAGTAGAGCTGCTTCTCCTCCAGAGGAGTTCAAGCTGAGGAGGATCAGACATCTTCACCAGATGGATGCCTCCCTCTGAGAGGTTCCATGGATGTCCTACTGAGGAGGACCAGGAGTAGGGACCAGGGACACCCACTGAGGGACCTCATGTCTCCCTGCATAACTGGAGGAGCAGGGGAGAAGTCTGGATAGAGGGAGTTTGGGGTCTTCTTCTGAGGCTGCCGGACTAAAAGACCCGGCTCCTGGGATGAAACGGACGGGCAACGGAACCTGTGTTTGGAGTGACATCAAAAAGATTGGCTTCACCTGTACCGGCCACCATTTTTCCAACCGGAAGCCCCACCTCCTGCACTGCTTTGGGAGTAAGTTGGTCTTAAAGCAGGGTCTCAAACCCTGGTCCTACAGCAGGGCCCCTCAAACCTGGTCCTTGTTAAATGAGGAAACAGGGCCCTGAAACCATCATGTCCTAAAGCAGGGCCCTCAAACCCTGGTCCTAAAGAGGGGCCCTGAAACCCTGGTCCTAAAGCAGGTCCCTGAAACCCTGGTCTTAAAGCAGAGCCCTGAAACCCTGGTCCTAAAGAGGGGCCCTTAAACCCTGGTCCTAAAGCAGGGCCCTAAAACTTTGGTCGTACAGCAGGGCCCTGAAACCCCTGGTCCTAAATCAGGGGCCTAAGAACCTGGAGTCAGAAGCAGGGGCCCTGAAATCCTGGTCCTAAAGCAGGGCCCTAAAACTCTGGTGCTACAGCAGGCCCCTGTAATCATTGTCCTAAATCAGGGCCCTAAAACTCCTGGTCCCAGCAGGCCCCGAAACCATTGTCCCCAAAGCTGGGCCCCTTGAAACTTGGTCGAAGCAGGGCCTCTTAAACCTCTGGTCCTAAAGCAGGGCCCTAAAATCCTTGAGATTGCTACAGCAGTGCCCTGGAAATTCTGGTCCTAAATCAGGGCCCTAAAGGGCCTGTGCTACTAAGCAGGGCCCTAAAAACCATGGTCCTAAAGCTGGGCCCTTAAACCCTGGTGTGGAAGCTGGGCCCTTAAACTCCTTAGCTAGTGGCGGGGCCCCTTAGAAGCCCTGGCCGCAAGCGGGGCCCTCAAACCCCACATATCCTAAAAGTTGGGCCCCTGAGTCCTTGGTCCTAAATCAGGGCCCTAAAACCCTGGTGCTTGGTGCTACAGCAGGGCCCTGAAATCCTGGTCCTAAATCAGGGCCCTAAAACCCTGGTGCTACAGCAGGGCCCTGAAATCCTGGTCCTAAATCAGGGCCCTAAAACCCTGGTGCTACAGCAGGGCCCTGAAATCCTGGTCCTAAATCAGGGCCCTAAAACCCTTGGTGCTACAGCAGGGCCCTGAAATCCTGGTCTTAAAGCAGGGCCCTAAAATCCCCTGGTGCTGCCAGCAGGGCCCTGGAAACATTTCAAAGCAGGGCCCTGAAAAACTTGGTGTGCTACAGCAGGAACCCCTCCTGGAAATCCTGGTCCCAAAGTGCCAGCCCTCTGGAACTTAGGGGCCCCTGGAACTCTGGCTGTCCAAGAAGAGGGCCCTGAAAACCATGTATCATAAAGCAGGGCCCTGGAAATCCCATCCTAAAGGGCCCCTTAAACCTCTGGTCGAAGCAGGGTCCTGGAAACTTGGTCCTAAAGCAGGGCCCTTAAACCCTGGT
>JAGKQL010005358.1:0-10801 GCA_018398635.1 Cyprinodon brontotheroides
TACACATTCTCGCGTGATTTTCCGTTAGATGGCATGATTCAGCTCTTGGGGAGAGAATTCTGCAGAGCAGCAGCTGGATGATGAATTTGATCTATACTATGGCTCTGTTCGAAATCCTCGGCTGCATCCTTCAAGGACGCTGTCTACCTAGACTGGATCATTCGAAGTCCGTGAAAATAATGCGACCGGACAGGTTTACCCTTCGGCGGGTTTTATCTCCGTATGGTCTGTTGCTTAGCAACTGTGAAAATTGACACAGAAAGCAGGAAAAGAATGAATACCGAAATTTCCAAAACTGTTGGTTTATTTATTTATTTTTATTATAAAGTGAACAGAGACACACTCACAGAATCAGAGTCGAACAAAGTTGCCAACCATGGGGAGCAGGAACAAATAAATCAAATGTAATGACAGACCAGTCTGAAACGGTCTGTATTCACTATCTCTGTTTACTCAACTAATAATTTATTTTCTTGTTTCCAATACAAGATTAGCAAAAACAAAAAGATAAACATTTATGAGCAAGATGTTTTTGACAAAAAAGCAAAAAATTGCAACACACCACTGTTTGGGGTTGCTTCATTGCTAACTCTGACTGATACTCAGTTTTCAATCGCGCGGGAATACCCAATAACAACATCGATTTCAACTCTATTACTAAAACAGTATTTTTACCAGGGCTGTGCTTTCAATATGGGAAGAGTCTCAGAACTCAACCCAATACCAAAAAGGTAAAATGGGTCATAGTTAAGTGAAGTTAACACTAGAAGTCCTAGAGAATTTCAGTTTTCCTGCAAGTCCCCCTCCCCTCTTCATGTTTGTGTATTCACTCTACCTTACTGATGCTCGGTTTGAACTGCAGGAGATTGTCTTGACCATGTCTACATGCCTAAATGCACTGAGTTGCCGCCATGTGATTGGCTGCTTAGAAATTAAGTGTTAACAAGCAGTTGGACAGATGTACCTAATAAAGTGGTCGGTGAGTGTACATTTATACTTTTCAGAACTCCCAGCACACTCTCTCTCTCTCGTGAAACTAAACCCACCCCTGCACAAAAGAGCTTTCTCACACACTTGAAGAAAATAAGGAAAACAACTTATATTCACCAAAGACATAAATCCATCCAGATAAACATTTCAGAACAACTGTTTTCTCTTCATGACATCAACTGTCTGGAGCTCACAACAGAAGGAGGATCTGAGAACCTTGAACACATTAAGGACATGTTTATCCTTGTCTAGAGTAGACTGGCAACTGCTTTTTATCACCCCTGCTTCAACTGCCTACATTGCAGCAGAGATTGGAACGTTACTTTTATTTAGGCAAGGACAAGCAGCCAAACAGGAACAGACGAGATAAAGCTACCATTGAGAGAACATGCAGATTTATTTATTTATCTTTTTATACAAGCACTTTCCTACACTGCATGAAAAGTGGGATTTTCGTCAATATACGGCACTGTAGATTGTCGTGGAACTTCAGGTTAGCGGCAGTTTACGGCAATTTGCGAAGCCGGCGCTCCGTAAATTATCCCAGAAATTGGCGTGATGAGATTTCTTGAGCATTGTTCCCCCCATATCCCAGCGCGGAATTCTAGGGAGGCTTTGGCATCAATAAAATATGAACGGCTGCAGCGGGCTATGCAAATGCAAACTCTAAGGTTGCCGGGGGTTTACTGCAAACCCTGGGTACTGAAATATCTGATACAAAGAGATCAGGTATAGCGGCGGACATTTTAGCTTGAATTGATTTATTTAACTAAAGTATAGAGACCAAAACAGATCACTGGCTGACCAGAGCAATACATTAGAGCAGTAATTAGTATTTTTTTAAATTTGCATTTAAGATAAAAAATAAACTTTTGATTGATTGATATACTCAATTCACCATTGCCCAAATGGAAAAGTTTCAAGAAATGATTGTGAGATGATTCACTTTATAAGACATGGCGCATCCTATCCTGTAGGAAGTAGCCATCAGAGAAGATTGGTACACTGTGGTCATATGGGACATAGGTTGGCAGCACTAAATTGGTATTAAGTGGCCCAAAGTGCGGCAATAAATATACCCCAAATAGATGGTAAATATAGATCAGGCTCAGTACCCCAGCCTAATTGCAAACTCTTACATTTTAACTTGAATTGATTTGGCCCCAACAAATTACATTTAGATTACAATGGCCTATGCAAATGTTATGTAAAAAAAATACACAAATTGATTTACTTCAATCCTTCTGTTCCAATACATTATCAGTTTGGACTTTAATGGATTTAATTTTTTTTTTTAGATTTCCCACTTTTTTTATTCCAATGGGTACATAAGAACATGTTTAGACTTGCACATTAACAAGTCAATAACAAATATTTCAATACAGGAAGAAATATCACAACTCCTGCTTTTGAAAAATAAAATTAAATGCACAGGCTGGCTAAATTAAAGTATAAAATATGGAAAACCAAATAAAAATAAATAAAATAATAATAGTAGTTAAGAAATAAAATTAATCGGTGGGGACTAGCAACTGAAATTCTTCGATTAACTCAAACCATTTAATTGCATTTTAAATTCTGCATTTCTTTCTCACAGACATACTTTGAAAAGGGAAAGTTCATTTTTGAGAGCTGAGGGTGCGCAAGGAGCAACTTGCATAGGCGACATTTATGGATCTCACCAATACTTTGGTATTTACGAAATTATTAGAATATTGATTTAAAATTCCAAATTTTTTTTTCTCTAATGGATAAACCGAGGTGAATGTTTTGCCAGGGAATAAAATCTAAATTTATTGTTTTAGTTTTTGGGGATATATGCTGGCTATGCTCTAATTTCTAGATACCACGATCTGTTTTTATGGCCCAATTTGAAACTGACAGTTTCCCGTTTCCTTTTCTGTTTGAGTTGCGATTACAATAAGGTCTTGATCTGGGTAGGACGGGAGGTAAAAAATAGCACTCAACAAATTATTTTTGTGGTGGGCCATGGAGGCGTAAAGTGAGTGGCTTGACGAGCGGAGGATGTGGAACAGCTCTCATTGATTTACATGACAGACAAGTAATACACGAAGATAAGTAGGATGAACATTTTATTAGAAATAAATCATACTCAGCTCAGAATACGAAACGCACCGGGGCTGATAGATTTACATTTGTGTAGGTTCCAGCACATATTGGAACGGAAAAGCAGAGGAACTGGAATCCCTAAAATAGCAGCAAGGGCAATTAAACATTCTATTAGTTTTACTGTGATTTATGTAAAAGTAAATCAGAAGAAAAGAGTATTATTAAAGAGAAACTTATGGAGAACTTTGCAAAAAAGGTGGAATGAAGAATAAAACAGGAAGGTGGTTTTGTAAAGTTCAGAAGATGGTAGGAGAAAGAAAGGAAATGGAAGAAGAAATATTAAGAAAGGATGAAAAGAGTGATATGGAGGTTAAGCGTTGGTGATGCAGGCCGGGATGATGTACTTTTTAAAATACAAAAAACGCAGCACGTAGCAAATGTGATTTCTGTGATAAATATAGAAACCATAAGACATATTTATATTCGATATGTCATATATATGAAAAAAGAAAGAATATATATGAGAAGAGAGTTTGAAGACGATAAGGAGAAGGTTAATTTATTAGATATACTTTGAGGGAAAATTTAGAGTAGTAAACACATACAATAATAAGTATTCGATTTCTAACCAAAGCGAAATTATTCCATAGAACAGTACTGTGCGATAGTGTGTTTGTGAGTGAAGGAATGATATATAAAGAGCTGTTTTTCAATATTATGTTTATATTTTTAAGTGTGAATGTGTGAATGTATGTTTAAAAGAAGTTAGGGTAGAATGTATCAGGATCCAATATTTAAACCATCACGAAGCACACTCCATACCTGCAAGTGGTGGTAATGCTACTGAAAAAGTGTTGCCAACCGCCATGCCAAACTCGAACAAGAAGAAGAAAGAAAGACAGACAAATACTCCGTACGTGAGCGGGGCTGAGCGCTGACGGATTATATGGAATCTGGGGGTAAGGTAAATACCGTCGGCTGGGTGCGCGGAACGCGAGACAGTGTAATGAAAATCCGGACTGTCCGCCCTAAAGCCGGACATCTGGCCACCCTATGAGCAACTTTGCGGGATATACGAACTCGAGGAAGAGAAGACGGGTGCACAACGCCACGCTAGCGGTAAATATATGTTCGATTACTGGTAGCTATGCTAAAAGCAGCCTAGCTTAGCTAGGCAAGCTAAAGACAACCTAGCCTAGCTAGGTAAGCTAAAAGCAGCCTAGCCTAAAGCTTTACTAAAGTGTATTTTTTGTGATTCACAGGAAGCATTATGCCGTCTTAACAACTCGGAGACTAATTGCAGGCGCTATGAACCGGCAGGGGTAAGGTTTAAAGAATATGCTTTCATTCTGGCGTAAAGGACATGGACGGATTTGATACCGCATCATTAGTCGTAATTTAACAGACTACAGTCGCCTTCACAATGAGTATGGACTTATTTACTGGATTTTGGTAACGCATGTTGATAAAGACGCATTACTGGTGTGTAAGTGGACTTTGTTTTTAATGTTTTCCTTCTGTTGCGGACTGTGACTTGCGTTTGATTTTTTTTATTTTTTTATTCATACCACTTTCATTTAATTGTTTTCAGCCGCTCTCTGTAAGACGTATTACGAGCATCTGGCATGTGCAGGAGTTTGTGACACACGCTGCTAGCCAGCACGCTAACGCCGCGGCGGCTAGCGTCTCGCGAGCCTGGTATTATCTGCTGCTTCCAGTCGAGGGCCAGAAGAAAGAGTGGTAAGACTTTATTTGCGGACTATTTTTTGCGTGCACTGATAGATGTGAAGTGTGTCTACATGCAGTCGCGCTGATTCATATTTTTTTCGCTGCTGAAGGCGCAGGCAGAGTGTGCTGGCAGATGAGGAAGTGGAACTCTGGTAAGTCCGCCACCTGCCGTGCGACCTCATGTCCGACGAAGAAGATATGCGCGTCGTCGGCGGTGTCTCTGGATGGATTGTACGGTCGCCGCCATTTCGTAGGCCGGATCTCACTGAACTCTGTGTTAAGCTGCAGTCCCGGTTAGAAGCGATGTCGAAGTACAGGGCGCCACGCACAGTAGGCGTCTGCACATCGGACCTGCCTCGGAGGGAATGCTGCCAGTTACCTCCAACCCCGAGGAAGCAAACGGACCGTTCACGGAGTTGTAATTTTTAGATACGCATGTGTTTGGATACGCGTTGTATATAGTTGTGTGTGTTTTAATAAAGCTCTTTCTTTGCATAAACAGCTTCCTGGCAAATGTTCATTTCCTGTATAAATTCATTCATGTCCTTGATGGTAGCATAATAATTGTGTAGTAGTGTAGGATAACATAAATACACAGCATATGAATGAATAAATATATGAATGAATAAATATATGAATATATATATATATGAATGAATAAAAATATATATATATATGAATAAATATATATATGTAAATATATAAACCAATCACGAGCGACTTCACTTGTTTAAAAAGAAGTGGTTCCGTCCAATACTCAGTAAGAAAATTAAAGCCTGGCGTGGCCACGTGTGGTTTTGCTGCCAATCACGAGCGATTTCATTTGTTTGAGAATAGTGGTTTCAGCCAATACTGAGAAGGTTATTCAAGCCAGACCTGGCCAGCCGCGCGGGTTTGCTGCATTCATATGCTAATTAGGGCCATTAGTACAGCTGATCGCTCTCCACCTACGTCACTGTCCGTTTCCGACAATTTGTGGCACGACAAACGCGGACAAGCACGGGTTGCAAATTGTCGGAAACTGGCGAAAATCAGAGCCCAGATCTGCGAGATATTAGCCATCAAAAATGCAGATTTTGACAATCTCAGATGCTGCTGCGACTGTACCATGAGGACCTGGGACATCAAACTCACAGGCTCCACCCAGAGTGAGGCCTCAAACATCATATCCGAAATTTACCCCTGTACGACAATCTTGATCGTTTTGGCCTAAAATTGGTGGTAGGGTCCTATGACCGTACGAAGATACCCTGCTGGCAAAAATAAGAGAGTCTACTGTTAAAGCAGCATATTTAGAGGTTGCCTCATGGAAAATACAAGGACTCCAGTGTTGCACCTCGTTGGGCTATCCAAACTGTTGCATATGGGAGAATATTGGCCTAGTGTTTAGATGTGCTATCTGAGATACCCACAGGTGGCTCTCTGAGCAAGACCATTAACCCCACCTTTCTCACCAGGCGCCGAACACTGGCAGCCAACTGCTCCCCAAGGGGATGGGTTAAATGCAGAGAGGTAATTTATCCATTGTGCGATCAATAAAGTTCTATTTTCTACTATAGGTAGAGTTAGCAAATTTTACCCACTTGTTCCAGACTGTCATATGAGCGTGTGTTGGCCTTTTCGGGTCCAAAGCCCACACGGTTCTTGAGTTATACACTCTAAAAATTTCCAGTGTGTGAGTGGGTCCTTTGCAGTCATTTGCATGTGAAGTTTGTCACGGCAGGATACCCTATTAGAGACTCAAAATTCCCCTGGTCATGAGTTAAGAAAATATGGAAACGCTTCACGATCACGCGTGTCATCCTTGCGCAGGGGCCATTCTAATCTTCTCTGTATCGTATCCAATTTTGCATATGTCGCTAGCTAACTAACGACAAGCTGAGAAGAACAGGGCCTGATTTTTGGACCCCTCTTGGCTTTGAGAACACTGCAAAACGGTGCTGCCTGAACAGCCACTGCTTCTGACAGGTAAAATTAATTGTTGCCCACACTAAAATAAGTCTTTGCTGGTGGGGGGGACTCAGATCAATTTAGGTGCCTTTACAGTCTGAAATGATGATGCTTTTGGGCTCCTTCTCCTCTTATAAAGGACACAATAGCTCATGCCTGATCTTAACAAGTGCTGGAGGTTGGGGGGTTTCATTGGCCACCGCTTACCAGCATTCAGCTGCCATGAATGGGATGCTTGACTTGCTCCACATCATACTTACCTGGCAGGGGGGATACCTTGATCATGAAGGAGGTTCAGTGAGAACCCCGTGTGGGCTTTGGACCCGAAAAGGCCAACACACGCTCATATGACAGTCTGGAACAAGTGGGTAAAATTTGCTAACTCTACCTATAGTAGAAAATAGAACTTTATTGATCGCACAATGGATAAATTACCTCTCTGCATTTAACCCATCCCCTTGGGGAGCAGTTGGCTGCCAGTGTTCGGCGCCTGGTGAGAAAGGTGGGGTTAATGGTCTTGCTCAGAGAGCCACCTGTGGGTATCTCAGATAGCACATCTAAACACTAGGCCAATATTCTCCCATATGCAACAGTTTGGATAGCCCAACGAGGTGCAACACTGGAGTCCTTGTATTTTCCATGAGGCAACCTCTAAATATGCTGCTTTAACAGTAGACTCTCTTATTTTTGCCAGCAGGGTATCTTCGTACGGTCATAGGACCCTACCACCAATTTTAGGCCAAAACGATCAAGATTGTCGTACAGGGGTAAATTTCGGATATGATGTTTGAGGCCTCACTCTGGGTGGAGCCTGTGAGTTTGATGTCCCAGGTCCTCATGGTACAGTCGCAGCAGCATCTGAGATTGTCAAAATCTGCATTTTTGATGGCTAATATCTCGTAGATGCTTTGTCCAATCTGTACCAAACTTGATTTCTGACTCCCTCCTCTGAGACTCTGCAAAGTAGAAAAAGCCCAGCTTTCTAGAGCTTTCCACCTGCTGTTTTTCCTTCAAAAGAATCCTAGCTGACTGAGACTGATGGCTTTTTCCTCAGTGACAGGGAGCTGCGCACTGTGTAGTTGACCTTAGACTTTTAGAAAGTGACAGCCAAAAAGGCTGGGAAATTTCATTCCCATTCAAGGTAATTTTGGAGGCTATTCCCCTTTTAGTCTTATTTGATTACCTTGTAATGTGCGGTGCGCCCTATGGTATATAGGTGCCTCTATGTGTGTTGTAACTGCGACTTTTGAGACCACCTCATTGAGGAGATGATGAAAGAGTGGCTGAATGTAAGGAGACCAGGTGTTTTTTTCCACTCATCACCATTAATCTGTGACTCCATGCGTGCCCATCTCACAGCTGATGTGAAAAACATGGGGAAACAAATTAACGCTGTGCTCGCTGTTCAACCGCTCGACATCGGTGTGAACCGGACCCAGCAGGTGCAGCAGAAGCAGCGAGTTTACATGCAAAGTCAATGGTTGACGCGCGCATATAGGTGCAGCAAAAGGTCCTGCAGCGCGTTTTGGTGCAGCACGCCGGGAGCGTTTAAGCATCTGATGCACCGCCAACGCGCTGCTGCTGCTCAGATGGAAAAAATTGAAGTTTTGCTGCTGGACGCCGCCGCATCAACCAATCAGAGAAGCTGATCTGGGAGCTGGCAGCGAGACATTATTTCTGAGGAGCTGCGCTGCACGGAAAGTGACTGACAGCGCAGAAAAAGGGGAAACTGGCATGTCTGATTTAGCGCAGCTGTTTTATTCAGAGGAATGCTGAGGATAACAGAGGATGATGACTTTGATGGGTTTGATTAATACTTTGTAATAAATACATGAATAAAGCACAATCATACTCAGGTTTGCTCCCGCTCTATTTTTCTCCCTGAAAGCTTAATTCAATGGCAGCCTCTGAGCGCGTCTCCTCCTCTTCAGCGCGGTGGCTGGCAGGTGTTTTTCATCTAAATAATCTAAATCTTGCAGCTATATTTGCTGTGATCAGTGGGAATAAATAAGTATAAATATGTTTTTAAGTGAGAAAGGCCACCTGAAAACTTAATAATTGCAGTCAGTTCATCCAGATTATCTATTTCTGTCGGAGGCGCTCAGACCCCCACATACCAGCGGTGCACCGACAGGAGAAATCCTTTCGTTCACCGCGGCTGCTGGCAGGTGTTTTTCATCTCTAAATAATTTTAGCTGCAGGCACCAGGATACGGGTAATAAAAGCGAACATATTCGACCACCGGCAGGTTTCAGGATTTTTAAGTTAATTTAGGAGTGATCACAGCGCTGTGTCATCTGCCATTAAACTCCCTGTTTTGATGTTGAAGTTCTGTGATCAACCAGTCTCTGGAGCTTAAGACTCTGTGAAACTCAATCTTAGAAATCATATTACGTCGGTCTTTTTTTCAGCTCCATGTCTCCGCGAACTTGGCTTTCTGATTTTGAAGTTGTAAAGTGGATTTCTTCCTGGATTTTCAGGCTTTTGCAGCTTTAGCTGGTCCCTCAACACCGAGCTGGGGCTGGTTTGTATGGCTTCACCACAGGCAGGAAGCTAACCAAATCCTGACTCAAAGTGGGTCCAGCTGCTATTTTTGGAGCATTTTCTGGCTTTTTCTTACTTGTAAGAACTTGAGCCCAAGTCACATTTCCAGAAGGGTTTGTAGCTGTGCTACCAGATGTAACTCCCATAGTATTACCTGATTTAGATATGGTTGACATGCCGGCTATAACGTTTAATTCACCTGATTTGCAAATGAAAAAGGACGAATTGGTCAATTCCAGCCTTAGTTGCTGATTCAAGTCAGCCTCCTAAGGAAAACAATAAAATTGTTGGTTGGATTAAAACACAAAGCTTTGTTTTAAACTAAAAGCTTCTTTTTCTGATAACTGGGCAGATTTGTTCTGTGGAAAAGTCTTTACTTTTCTAATTACAAGGAGCTAACTCAAGAGCTGCACACCTTACAGGAGAATTCCGGAAATTGAATGCTTGGTAGTATTCTGATGTCTGTGATGATGTCATCAGAATTCTAAACTATCTGGGCGGGAACTATAAACTCCGCCCACATAAGTCAAGCCTGGCTGTAGGTTCTACATACTCTGAAAAAATAATTCAACAGTTTTTGGCTTTTCCTTAATCATATTTAGTTATTTTAACTTTTTTTATTATTATTTTAGCAGGGTAGGACATAAAACAAATTTTTTTTTTTTACAGTTTCCTCTCTGGTAATGTGGCAATAAGAATAATTGTCTTGATGCCAAAAAGAGCCCAACAGTTAAACTGTTAAAAAAGTTCACACCCATGAGTAGAGGTAATGCAGCCTGATGATATTTACACCACATCAGATACCGTTCCCCCCATGTTAAGCAGGGGGAACGTTATCTGAAGGGGTTTATAGGCCCATGAGATAGCGTTTCCCCCCCGATGTCATTTACATTGAGTTGCAATAAATGCAAAACTCTCTGCAGGTACTTGTCTTTGTCGTCCGCTCTATTCAGCTGGCTTTTGAAACACAAGGAGAGAAGGTGGGGGCCGGGTGGTGAGGGTTACGGGGTCGAGAAATGCAAAAGTAACGGGATAGTTACGGGATAGTTACTTTTACTTTTAGTATTTAGTCTAGTATATAGTATTTAGTCGACATCTTCCCATTTTTATTTAGTCTAGTTTTAGTCGACTATAAGCCAGAGCATTTTAGTCTTTATTTTAGTCCAAGAAAACATAATTTTATTCGTATAGTTTTAGTCAAGAAAAACTGTCAACATTTTATTCTAGTTTTAGTCAGGACATAATTTTAACCTTTTACTTTTTTGTCATCAGATAATATTTAACATTTCCTAAAATTATTACGCATTTCAACATTTTCTCTCATCTTTTTGATAAAAAAAAACAACACAATTTCAAGGAACACATGCAGACATGGAAGATGTTCTAAAAATATTGCATATTTATTTTGAACATTAAAACAAATAAAATACACCTGACAAAGGAAACAAATAAATTAAATAAAATGTCTTATGAACTTTACACAAGTGCTGGCTGTTTAAAGCTAGTTCACATAGAATAA
>JAGKQL010005359.1:0-11753 GCA_018398635.1 Cyprinodon brontotheroides
ATGTATGTATGTATGTATGTATGTATGTATGTATGTATGTATGTATGAAGTTTGTCAAGTGTTATAGCAAAAAAATCATAGTAATCATAGTAAAAAGATGAAAACATAAAAACACAACATTCAATTATGAATTATAAACTTTATCTGACAAAAACAAAACAAAAACGTATCATGCTGGTCTGATATTTTTGAAGATGACGGGCTGTTCTTCAGAGAATCGGTAAAATGATATGCAAATGTGACTTAAAATAATACAATGCAGAATTATAGTCTTAGGGCTTTCATAGACCATGTACGTAAATGAAAAGACAAATGTGAAGATAATTAATATCATATGCATTAATATTCTGCAAAAGAACTTTTTAGCAGAGATGGTGAAGAATAATGATAGTCTAATCTAGGAATGGCGTCTCTAACAAAACATTTTTAAAAGGAGAAAACCTTTTGGTAGAGCTGTGGGAATATGATGGATAGATATAGTTTTTAATCAAACTGTAATTAAAAGTAAGCAGACAATATAAAAAGAAATATAATGGCTAACCCTTTTTATTATAACAAAAAGATGTATGTATACTTCTACAGAGATGTAACTGGAATAATCTAAAACTCTAATCTCTAATCAGCAGCAACTCAAAAAATGTTCTTTTCGATACATGTGGAATACCAATGCCATCAATAAAAGTTTTTAAGAAAAAAATACAACTGAAAATGATATTGAATTGGTTTTTAAATGTAGAGATATTTTATTTAATCTAAACCATGAATAATAGACATTCAAAAACCAAGACTAACATCATCTAAAAGGTGAATCAAACTGTGAGTGATTAAGGAAGCAATCCTATAATAGAGTTGGTATCCTTAGATTGCTTCCTTTCATTTGTTTTTGTTTTTTAGATTTAACCTTGGATTTTCTTAGCTTCATTTATTTTTTATTATTTTTTAGTTTTATTATGCCTTAATGCAAATTGTCAAATTGAATGTATCTGGAGCTATGAGTTTCATACAATTAACAGATATACTAACCAGGGAAGAAACAAACAAAACAGAAAAAGAAAGTTACACTGAAAGGTTTGATAAACCCTAGACAGGCTCCCAATAAATAATTAACATTAGTTATTTTTAATTTGTTTTTATTTTGTAGAATAATATATTTTAGAAATGTTTTCTGCATGTTAAAGGTAAATGAATAATTTGAATTGATGGACTTGACTGTTTAAAAGATCACTCAGCAATAAAGAAAAAAAATCCTTGAAGCAAAAAACCTAAATATAAAGAACTAAGAACTTCAAATCAACAATTTTTTCATTATTTCATTCTTTATTTAATTTAGTCTTTATTTTTATGTCATTTTGTAAAGTATATTTATTTTTTTGATATTGAAAGCAAATTTTGTTTGAGAGCAGCTGATGATTTTGGATTTTTTTCTCCCTAGTAAAAAAAAGGCGAGTTTAGTTCTTTAATTGAATGCAGTTAATTGATTCTATTATTCTATTCTATTAATGAGCCCCTGATGTTTCAAAATATTCAGTGTTATAAATCAGTATTTATTTTAAATAAATATATGTAATTTTTTCCACACAAAAACTTTTCTACTTTTGAGGATTCTATTAATGTGTAAAACCAAGCCAACAAAAGAAAAACACCCAAAACAATAAAGTTTACAGGACATGTACATTTCCACCAGACACCATTTTTAAATGATTGATTTTTTATTTTTTTTTTCCAGGACGTTTGGCTCAGTTTTAGAAGAAGAACTCAAATAGGGGGAGAGAGCTGTGGAAAATCTTGACTTTAATGCCCTTAACCATTTTTCACTGTTTAGAAAGCAGCAAACTTTTTAATTATTCTTAGAGACTGTTCCCAAGGAAATAAGCCTAGAAGGGAGACAAATTGATGGACCAGTACAGTGTAATGTCTTACATTTTAACAACCGTTATGAGATCGCCGTTGTTCAACCACTGGCTGACATGACAACCACTTAATTTTCTTTAGTTGTGGTTGTCCTTCTTAAAGGGTTGACAAATAAACCAAGAATTTGTCACTTAGAAATGTCACAGAGGCAAAAGTAACACTGTCAGTAGATTATATCAGTTGATAAAATAAAAATCCTATTGTTCACCTATGCCAGAGCTGGATTGACCATGTAATTTTTACATTTGAGGGAGTGCCTTCCCCTCACCTCGGACGTTAAAAGCTTTTTATCCAAACCTTAGTTTATTTTTCATTTTAAATAAAAGCACAAGAGCTTGATTTTTTACTAAGTTTAACTTTTCAAAAAACATGTAAGTTATTTAAAAACAAGGAAAAAAAAGCAACAATCCGTTGGTCAGTTTTTTTGTTGTTTTTGTCTCACCGATAAAACGAGCAAACAGAAAAGAATAGATCAGTTTCCATGTGCATCTCTGTGAATATGGAAAATGGGGACACCAACACTCTTCCGGTTATCTGTTTAGCGTCACCTCTTGCAGCAATGTGGGGAATGACTTAGGAATCTCTGTTCCAAGCTGCATGCACATTTCTTTTGTTTTGTAAAACGGATACAGAAAAAAAAGACACTGAACTAGATGAGTGTTAGTTCATGCACTGGCAGGGCGCTTGGCATGTTGCATGCAGTTGTACAGTTTGCTCGTACTTGAATATTAAAGTAGATAAAAACCAAGAAGCCATTCCCTGATAACTCAAAAAGACATTTGAACTCAGCTGAGGTCTGTTTCCCACGCCTCTGTCTGGTGCTGAATGTCTCAAACTGAACAGATTATGCTGATGTCTTTCCCCAACTCCCTGGAAGGATGTACTGTATTGTAAAGTTGTACTGAGCAGAGCCTCA
Source organism: Cyprinodon brontotheroides (assembly GCA_018398635.1). Taxonomy (NCBI): domain Eukaryota; kingdom Metazoa; phylum Chordata; class Actinopteri; order Cyprinodontiformes; family Cyprinodontidae; genus Cyprinodon; species Cyprinodon brontotheroides. The sequence goes on from JAGKQL010005359.1 coordinate 2,828, forward strand.
AGCCCCTCTTAATGTTATTATTTCACTTCTGTTATACCTCAGAGGGGCTGAGGTGATGTATGAATAAATATGTACAATTTACATCTAACTATATAAAGATAGATTTATGTTTTTAACTGAATTTCAGCCATGCTGATACAAGAATTGCTGGAGTGCACAGAGAAATCTATTCAACAGCAAACTATTGATCACTGTAAAGAGGCCAATTTATTTAGGAGATTATTATAGACTATGATTATGGACCATACAGTGGGGGAATTAAATTTAATGGGTCACAAGATTATCTAAACTTTGCAAAACTAAAAGGGACAAGTTAAAGTCCCACATGATGAGAGTTCTCTTTGCATAGTCCGGTGAAGTCTCCCACCCCTTCTTTTGTCAGTATTAACAGGAGAAAAAAAAAGCTTTAATTGTTTACAATCTTCTGTGTTCCACTGAAAAAAGGAGAACATTAGAAAAAAGCGTTCACAGTAACATTTCTTGTTTGTATAACAGATGTGGCTCAAACGATGTGTATGTTTTATATATAAAAAGTTCATTTTTATTATTTACAATTAAAAAAAAGTGTGGAAAAAAAAAACATTTGTTGCACATGTTTTTCTTGTTTAATTGATGCTAATGGGTTAAAAGTGCATTTAGAATTAGATCTGTTTATAAAGCATTTTGGCTGTTGTGACTTTTCCCTTTTAACCTTATCAGGATGTCCAGTTATAATTTATGATTTATGACAAGTTTTCCAATGGAGTAAATATTTCATGACCTAGACACTCATTTGTTTTAGTCACTCTACAGAATAGAAAATACATTATAATATGCAATCAAAGTAGGACAGATCTGTATTGTGTTGGATAAATGAGGATTTAGCATCAGAAATGCCTACTGACCAAAATGTTGCCCATATTTTCAATTAAGCAAAATTTTATAATGTTTACAACAACTTCAACAGAAAAATGCTGGCCATAGTGCTGATGGTCTTCTGTCCCAAAAAAACGTAAAAAAGAACTGCAGGAACTGATTGCACAGTCCTTTCACAGTCTTCACTTACACATTTTAGATCTCCAATTAGATCAAAATCCTCTATAACTTTCCCTTCACAATCAGAGATGGGAAGTAACAAAGTACAAATACTTTAGTTACTGTACTCAAGTAGATTTTTTTCTGATATTTTTACTTTGCTTTACTACTTATTTTTATGGTGGCTTTTTACTTCTACTCCTTACATTTTTACACAAATATCTGTACTTTCTACTCCATACATTTTAAAAAAACTGTCTCGTTACTTTAGTTTTTGAGATCTTTTCAATGGAGTTACTGTTATTATTTTTGCTCATCAATACCAAATTCAATCTAATTGGATTCAGGAATCTACGTTACGCATTTGGCTTTTTACCACTACAAAATGAATGCGACAGATTCAGCGGTATTCATTAGCGACAAATGTCATTTTACGCGCAATTGGCCGATGGCGTTAGCGCCAGTAGTATGGGCGGCGAGATGATTGAAAATGAACACAGCGTAGATCTAGTCTATTGGCGGGCATCCATTTAAAATGTATGAAACAGCGGCATGAAAAAGTGGTTTCTACTTTTTTACTTTTATATCTTAATTTACAAGAAATACCAGCCCTTTTATTTACTTTCACTTGAGTAAGAAGTTTAATCGGTACTTCCACTTTTACCAGAGTATTTTTTAACACAATTATCTGTACTTTTACTCAAATACGGAAAGTGAGTACTTTTGCTGCATCTCTGTTCACAATTATGCTTTCAGTTGGATAGTTTACATCACAATAAAATGAGGCTTAAGTGGAAGCTCAACTGAAGATACAAACTTATTTACCCTCATCCATCTGAGGCTCATCTGCCTCAGACGGAAACCAATCAGCTTTGAACTGCACCTCCATGAAGCCCAATCACCATCCAGATTTCATCTTAAAAGGTCTTTAAATCCACGACTCAGCAGCTACCCAGCAAACGTGCAAGCAGTGGTTGTGCTATGTCTTTTGACTCAGATGACCCCGATTCAACCCACCTCCATCCCCTTCTCCACCATCGTAGCTAAGCTCCATTTGGCTTTTCCATGGTGCCTCTTTAACCTCGTCCCCATCAGAGTGCAATTCCTCCCGGACTCTTACTGCATTCCCCGTCACATCTCAATCGGTCCGGCAGAAGACCACCATGTTGAGTCTGGTTCTGCAAGAGGTTTCTTCCTAAAGGGGAGTTTTTCCTCTCCACAGTCGCTTCATGCTTGCTCATCATGGACAGTTTCATGTAAACCTTTGTTTATCCAAGCTGGACATCTTTCTTCCGGGTACCCTGAGTGAAGCATTAGCTTCAGTTCACACAGTCTACTGGATCTCTACATATAGCTCAAGCACATCGTCTCGCCATCCAGCAGACTATGGACTGAACCATCTTCATCTATCTCCACTCCACCACCAGTTTCAGGCCTGGGGGAAACACCCCTGTTCTCATACACCTGCTTATGCATCTTAAAGTAAAATTCAGCGCTATTCCTGCCAAGGTCTGAGCGCCAAAGTAAAATTATATTATTTTTATTGATACAAAGATAATTGTATCAATAAAATTCTTCTAATTGTCTTTTTCTTTTTGAATGAGCTTTTCAGATTGAAATACATTTAAGCCTGCGATTATTTGGTTTAAAAGGTGGAAAGCGAGCATAAATACTATGAATAGCTTTACAGGTACTGTAAGTTTTTTGCTATGAATTAAAGAAAAATTCCTTAGCTCTTTCTAAGTAGAGGATTTTTCAAACCTAAAGCTTGAGAGGGTGTCTGCATATAAGGGGGGTGGTGAGACGGTGGACTAACAGCACAGCACGGTCAGTGATGTAACAGTGGACCTGAAAAGTGAAGTCCAAACTGTGCACTTGAATGAGGTCTGAACAGGAAGCGGAACCTCAACATCACGTCTCTGCCTTATTATACCACAGAACTGTGAATGACATCAGCAGCATTAATTTGGCTCCACTCTAACACAGTGGAAGGAAGTGGCAACGTGACATCTGTATATATATATAGTCCATGAATGTATAAAACACCCAGTGCCCCATGTGAGCTACTGAAACAAAGCGGGTACACAGTTTCTTAAGAATTGTATTAATTTTAGCCCTTTCTATTCTTTTCTCTTTTTGAGTTATCATTCTGTCGTTGAGTAGCTGTAAGCCTTTTAATGCCATAAAAGACTGCAACTACTTCCCATTTAAAGCATTGTGTTTGTTTTCTTCACTGGGGAGCAGATCTTTGAAAGAATTCCATGATGACACTTAGTCCTTATGTAGAGCATGAAGGGAAAATTAGGAGAGGAGATTGTTTCTTGCTGTATTTTCAAGCCTTTTTAATTTATTGTGCTCAGAAAAGAATAGCCGCACACAATCTCTGAGCCAGCTCCCATGTCAAACAACAACTATGTTAGCTTGAATTCATTACCTTTAAAATATCTAATTAAATTCCTCTCATAAGTTCCTTTAATTTACTTTGTAAATTTAAAGAAAGTTCCATGCCAGCTCTTGCAGTAAATTATCAAAATACCAAAATATTATCGCAGCATATAATTCAGTTCAATTCAGTTTATTTATATATAGCACCAATTCACAACGCAGCACATGTAATGTCAAGGCACTTTACAGTTCCGCAGAAACTGGATCATTCCAGTCAAATTGATACAAAGTTTTTCTATCTCTGGAAAACCAGTTGATTACACATTGACTCATTGACTCCAAATGCAATCCCTCACACTAAGCATACTTGTATGCTTTGACAGTGGAATACGGAGGAAACAATCCCTTTCATTAGGAGGAAGAAACCTCCAGCAAGAGCATGCACAGTGTGAGCTGACCCATCTGCTGCCGACTGGGGTTCAAGGGGCCAGAAGCAGAGACACAAAAGCAGCTGTAAATGGCAACACCGTCCAGGGAAACACACAGCCAGGCAGACAGACAGCTCCAGAACAATAACATCCATATCCAGAGGATGAAGAGATCCAGGCAGTCACAGTCGAAGAAACAGGACTACACTGGAAAACAGGGCATCTCCAACGTATCTATAAGCAAGGGGTATTTATGGCAGCAGCTTAACATGATGGCATATAGCGATACTATAAAGTATATTTTATTGATTTCTTGAAAGTCCCTTGTAACTTACAGAAGAAGTTACAAATGAGTATCCAGTTAGGTTCATGAGAGTACCTTGTAAACTCCGGGAAACTACTAAATAACATCCAATCCTACTTTGTATGAGAACCTAATTAGTTTCATTTTAGTTCTGATAATAGGATTCCCTAAGGTGCATTGTAAGTTCAAGGATAGTTCCAGGAAAGTCCTTGGCAAACTACACATAATAATTTAAATTTACTTCTTTAAGATATCATGACAGAACTAGATAACTTATATATCAGGACCAGGAAAGTTCTAGGAAATTACTTGAAGGTTTGGGTGGTATGATGTAGCGCAGGGGTTGGCAACCTGCGGTTCCAGAGCCACATAAGGCTCTTTAGCTCCCCCTTTGCAGCTTTTTCAAAAATGATATAAGAATTGAAAATGCTGTATTTATGGTGTGCAGGAGGTCAAACAAACATTTATGTGTTTTCCAATGCTGTAAAAATTGTATAGTAGATAAATTTCAACAATACATTTGAAGATTTCTCTCAGCAAAGATTTGCATCATAGCCTGCAACACATGTTTCAGAGCGGCGAGGTGCCAGGCAGGTGGCTGTTGTAAATAAAGCGACGGGTTTGTCTCCGGCCATGGATCACAAAGGGGAATAAAGGAAGATAATTAATGGGAACAGAAGTTTCAAATAAGAATAGACCGAATGTTTTGCTTTCATTACCAATGCAGAAGGATTGCCTGCATGCTTGCTTTGTAATGAGAAGTTGTCAAGAAATAAAAATAGTAATTTGAATAAAGCATTTCCAGGGAAGGTATGCCAAATATGGACCCGACCACCAAGTTGGGAGTGAGAGAAAAAGTATGATTGCAGAACTTCTGGATAAATTAGAGGGGCATAAAGATAAATTTAAGAAGCGGATTGTATCTCCAAACTGCACTACTGCTGCTAGTTTTGTTGCAAAAATGGAAAACCGTCCACAGATCGCACAGGTAGCGCTCTTATGCAGGTTTGTGAACTTTCTTCCATTTTTTTCTCCGAAATCCTCAAAATAAAACACCACTAACACCAATCACCAAAAATCTGATTTCTTGTATTTCTATAATTTCATCAATACAACAAAACCTAATACATTAATATTCTAATGGAATTTAAGTTTAAATCACCAAATTTTAGCCGAGTAGTCACATGATGTGACATTTGCTCCAGGATCAACAGTTAATCATGAATGTTTATTATATATTTAAGCCCACATAGTCCATTTTTATAGTGGACTAATGCACTTAGAGCCAATTTTGCCATACAAGGCTTCTTTAAGACTTGCTTTTTTGCAGCTGCAGACACATTTTTTCTTTTATTGGTTCAATATGGCTCTTTCAACAGTTTGGGTTGCCGACCCTTAATGTAGTGTACCCAGTATTTGATAAATATTTATTAACTTCGAGAGTTTAAAATAAAACAGTTTGTTATTTTCCAAAAATATGTTGGAATTATAATTTATATTCATCTTAAGTCAAACCCCAAATGAGGCTGTATGGAACCCAGCGCCTTGAAGTTTTGAAGATAGACTGCAACTGTTTTTTGTTTTTTTAATTCCAGCATCATAAACTGAAAAAATAATTGACTGACCCTTTTACCCTTCATGCTTATTGCGAAACAAAAAATACTTTTAGTTTTAGAATTTAAGCTGTTATTATTATTATTGTTTTTTTTATACATCTTTGCAAAATCACATTAAATCCTGTTCATTTAAACTGCTTTAATTTAAAACAGAAGCTGCTACCTTACAAGTATGAAACAGCTAAATAAATATTTTTAATGACTTCTCCTTCATTGCAAAGCAGATCATATACAAATTCTAAACAAGCCACAATACACAAAACTACTGAAAAAAACACACTGCTTGTTGCTTAAAGCTCACTGTGTCTCTACCACAACAGTATATTTTAGTAATTAGTTCATTGCTGTTTTACTTTCATAGAGGAAGTCAGAGCCACATGGCTTCATGTGTGACCTCACATATAATACACTGCAGCAGAGAGCTTGAGAGATTTATGTTCCTCTCGTTAAATAAGCAGAGGGCCCCTTGAAACAACATCTGCAGGCAATCTTAACTAATCCTCCCAGCACCCTTGCAATGCCAGTTGGGCCTCCATCCCTTCACTGTTCTCTTAGTTGCAGCACCAGGGGTCATGGCCCTCTGGTTAAAAACATGGATATGGGCCCTCATGGAAAAGCAGAGAGCTGATCACATGTCATGTAAGATGCCACAATAAAATTTCCATGCAGCTCTATGGAAAAAGATTAATCCAATCAGGTCAAAAGTACCACATCAGTGAAGAGAGAAGTCGTGGAAAGAAGTAGAATATACATGTGACAAATTTAGCAAAATCCATCAAGATGTTCTTCCCAAAGAGACCAAATGCAAAAAATTAAAACTTAAAGACCTTAATCTGCAAAATGTTTGCTGACCCTGGGAAACGCTGAACCGTTCTGCTGTAAGATAGGCGGAAATAATTTTCGACAAGATGACATTACATCCGCTCAGTTTTAAGGTTTATCACTGCTTTCCCACATTGGAGGAAGATAAGAGTCATTTGCACTCTGATATTCCAGTCAAAAGAGATAAAGTTCAACAAAAAACCCTTCAATTCTTCTACCTTACTTTCAACCAACATCAGAATCTGTTGCTCTGTTTCAGGCATACAGCACATCCAATGAAAAACCCCTGCTCTTAGAGCACAGACAGTATTTGCATTTCATGTCTTTTTCTGATCTAAGAAACCATGTGTATTTTTCTAATTTTTATGAGATGCGGTTAAGCAGTAGGACTCAAACGCAGATAGGAGGGTTGGATGTACAAAACAGTGTCAAACAAATGAGAGACAACTTACAAGAATGCACAAAAATAGGAAAAAGATTGGGGAACGATTTACAACCACAACGAGGAGAGTAAAGGGACATACAGCCATATTAACGAAAGGATCCAGCAGGGAGCAATGGCCAACAATAAACTTAAATGCTGAAGGAAGTACTGGAAAAATCCTTGGCAGATGATGAGGAGCAGCTGAGGTAGAAGGTATATAAGGAGACGGAAGAAAGTTTTTTTCTAAATAAATAAATTCTAAAAAGCCCTGAGACTGGGACGGAGATTTACCTTCCAACAAGAAAATGATCCACAACATGAGGTGTAATCTACAATGGAATTTTTCACAAATAAACATATCCAGGTGTTAAAATGGCCAAGTCAAAGTCCAGAACTTAAAACTGGAAAGAACTGAAAACTGCTTTTCACAAAAGCTCTCCATCCAACCTCACTGAACTCGAGCTGTTTTGCAAGGAAGAATTGTCGAAAAATTCAGTCTCTTTATGTGTAAAACTAATAGAAACATAGAGACTTGCAGCTGTAATCACAACAAAAGGTGAAACTCCAAAGTATTAACTTATGCTACCTACCTGCAGCTGGCTTACATGCAAAGTCAATGGTCAAACGCATCAAGGCAAGTCAAAGGTCCTGCAGCGCGTCTCTAGCAGCAGGAGTGGTTCATCTTGATGCATCTAAATCATCTAACTGAAGAAGGGCCTCATCAGCTCCTGAGGTATGTGACGTGCTTCACAAGCAGCAGATCCTGGAGTTGGAAAAAGTGAAATTTGCTGCTCAGCGTGCCATACAGTATCAACCAGTCAGAGTAGCTGATCCGGGAGCTGGCAGTGCTGATGCAGATCTCTACGACCACTCCACTGAAACAGATTATTAACGTCTAAATTAACTTAAAATGTCAAAACCTGCCGGCAAAATATGTTTGCTTATATTGTTCTGGTGCCTGCAGTTTGTACTTCATACCTGAAAAAAAAAACTAACATCTACTTCCAGCTGCAACAAACAGTAGCGGCAACCCCCCAGCTGCTGCTGGATTCCCAGTGACAAAGCACTGCTGATATGTGGGGCTGAGCCGCAAAATATTTTAAAGCAGGATCATAATCTTGATGAACTGACTGCACAGACAATGTTTTGAGGTGGACTTCCTTGATTAAAAATATATTAAAACTACTTTTCACCAGCTTATCACAGCAAATTTAACAAAGCGACTCTCTGCCATAGAACACAGGAGCAGCAGAAGCATCAGATGCATCTGAACACACTTTACTGGACACACTTCAGGAGCTTCAAGGATGCTCGTGATGTGCGTCTGAACTTAATGCACACAAGCTTCAGAAATGAAGCAAGAGGCCTGTTTTTAGCTGCCCAAAGCGGTGTGAATGTAGCATTAAGCGGGCTGAAAAATTTTACAAACAGATTTTTTCTGTTTTTCATTTGTTGAAAAAGTTTAAAATATCCAATAACTTTTTTCCGCTTCATGATTGTATTTATAAAGATTTACATATCTTTTTGTATGAAGCCTGAAATCTGGCAAAAGGTTGAAAGGTGCAAGGGGCCGAATACTTTTGCAAGGCACTGTAAAACGCCACAGTCATAAGCTTCGTGATACTAATATTAAAAGAGCTTTCCTTACGGTTTTGCTACCCTATAGGAAAATCTTGAAACGATCAACATATGTTTAAAAAAACTATAAAAATTGGTCTTGAAATAAAACCGGCAAATATAAATTTTTCCTGACTGTCAAACAACACAGGACCTACAGTAACACAGCAGATATCTTGAGGTGATATCTGAGGTGATAGATAAGTTTGAGGTGAACCAGAATTCAAAGACTGGTTCACACCTCAAACTTCCTTAAACTAAACAGCGATGTGAACAGAACTCCCTCGCCAAGCTACACTAAATCCACCCTATCAAA
>JAGKQL010005362.1:0-11665 GCA_018398635.1 Cyprinodon brontotheroides
TTTTTTTTTTTAGGACCATTCTCTGTAAACCCTAGAGGTTTGTGTGTGAAAATCCCAGTAGATCAGCAGTTTCTGAAATACTCAGACCAGCCCTTCTGGCACCAACAATGATGCCACGTTCAAGTCCCTCAAATCACCTTTCTTCCCCATACTGATGCTCGGTTTGAACTGCAGGAGATTGTCTTGACCATGTCTACATGCCTAAATGCACTGAGTTGCCGCCATGTGATTGGCTGCTTAGAAATTAAGTGTTAACGAGCAGTTGGAAAGGTGTACCTAATAAAGTGGCTGTAGAGTGTATATATATATATATATATATATATATATATATATATATATATATATATATATATATATATATATACGTACATATAAATATATGTATGGTAGGTAAAACAACAATAAACAAGATATGCTGTTTTGTAGTAGTAAATAATAGCAAAATGAAGATATTTCTATTTATCTTCTTGCCAAAATGCATGTAAGTCTCTCAACCGGTTATTTTCTAAACCTTGAACTTCTCAGGAAAAAGAGTTCCAAAGGCTTCTTTTTTATCCCACATTAAAGACGCTACCTGGAAAACCATATCAACTCCTATCCCTCTGGCCAAGAATTTCAATTTTTTTCCCCCCCACGCCTTGTGGATAAACAATGAAAAGAGTGGACTGACTGTAGGTGTTAACAGACCCAGCTCTCATCTCCAACGCCTTTAATGCTTCGTCCAAACAGAAGGGACAGGAGATTCCATGGCGACTCCTCAAAATAAGCAACATTCTGCGCGGCACCTCCCTTTTTTTAGCAAAACACAGTGAGGCGCGGACCCGCCTGTCTGTTCCTGCCAGACATGTTCACAAGTCATTTTTTGCAAGTCCAAGTCAAGTCTCAAGTCTTGAGAGCTCAAGTCCAAGTCAAGTCTCAAGTCTTGAGAGCTCAAGTCCAAGTCAAGTCTCAAGTCTTGAGAAGGCCTCAAGTCTTGAGAAGGCCTGTCGCAATAATCAATTAATCGCACAAAAAATTCTAATCACTTGATTCATTTAAAAAAGTGCAATAATTTTCATGCTTGCTTGTTTCTCCTTGTGTTTTCATCTCCGTTCACTGAGACGGTATAGCTTGAAGGTCGCTATTATATCTATGGAATTATCATTATCTTGAACTGCTAAATGAAAAATACAATTAAAAAAGCACACGCAAAATTTTTTCCAGATAAATTTTGCATTTTCTTACAGTATTTACCTGACATTTGTGGTTACAACTTTTTCTAGTTTTAGCAGTAAATGTCTGCTCTTTTATTGAAAATGAGGACTGTGGGAAAAAAAACAATCACAATCCTGCCGTCCACGTACTGTTGCGTCAGTGACGTCAGTGTGTTGCACAGGGAAAAATATGGTTTATGGTTTTCTTTCATTTAAATGTTAGTTTTATGCTTTGCATGTTTGGAGAGGAAGATATGATTTGTTTTTCTTTGTATTTTCTTCTTGAGCTTTGCATGTTTTGATGTTTCTTTTTTATATGATTGTTTTCCTTTATTTTAGACTTTTGAATTTTTCCTGCATGTTGGGTTGTTTTGGTTTGTTTTTCCCTTGTGACAATCCATGCGCACTGGACTGAAGTAGTTGTCTGAGGAGGCGAGCGGCCAATTCGCGCTAAGTGTAATTGCTGCGCCAGGTGTGTGAGCAAGGGGCTGATTTCAAAGCCGGCATAAAAAGGAGCGCCCGAAGGAAAGGAGAAGGAGAACGGAATCTGCAGGTGACAGGCATATATCTTCCGACGGGTTTTAGCGGCCAGCGTGGATGCTGGATGCGCTGCGGATGCTGGCGTTCTCCTTTTCTCTTTAGCTGGATCAGTCTGGAAAGGGGTTTATGAAGCCAGGGGAGTGGGAACAGTGCTGGAGGGGCGAGAGAGTCAGCTGTGGATCAGCCAGTGGGTCCCCAGGCTGATCACTCGCACTGGTGAAGCAGCATAACGGCGGAGCCCAACTTCCAGCCTCTGATTTTTAAGGAAAACTCTTGATTTTTAGGTTTTATCAGGGAGAAGAAAAGGACTGTTTTATTATGCCACTTTTGCTGTGGCTTTTTGTATAAATAAAACACTTGAACTTAAGTAGCTTTCACGGTTTGGGTCTTTGAGTTTTTTTTTTTTTTTTTTTTTTTTCTTTTTTTNTATTATTTTTCAAAGTGTCAGAAATGGATAACAAAACTGCTATTTTCAATGACTACTTATTTTTGTCCAGCTTTAACATCGGTATCGATATCGGTTATCGGCTACATGAGTTTTAAAATATCGGATATCGGATATTGGCCAAAATCCCAATATCGTGCATCCCTAGAAATAACTGAGGAACTGTAAACCAAATGACATGTGTGATACATTATCTGAAAGCTAAAACTTTCTCGTTTCTGAATATATACAATAAAATTAGGTGAGTCAAATACAGTCTAAGCTGCATCGGATCAAACATGACTCAAAGTTGCTTTTTATTCTTGAAAATAATAGATCTATTTTTGCTTAATAAAGACCTGCTTCCTTGTTGTGGCTGCTTTGTTTACATTCTGACATGCTGCTATATCTTGTGCTTTTTCTGCCCACTGTGTCCATAAAATGAACTTCGTGGTTGAATAGTGGAGAATCGAAGCTTTCCAACGCTGTCTAACATCTATATTGGTGAAAGTTTTACTGGTGTAATATTCATGCATTCTGAGTTATTAGTTGTAAACGCTTTAAATCGGTTCGCAGGCGACCCGGTGGGTTTGGAGAGGATAACAAGATCCTCTTCAAACGGACTTAAAATGGTTATTTTTAAAGCTAATGTGTGAGGTTTACCTAGTGAGGGAGTTTTTTTTTATGCACAAAACTGCAACAAAAATCGGACTAAATCAGGAAATAAAACAGCGTGATTGGCTGTAAGGAGAGCGGAGACAGGAAACTATGTAATCATATTACTTAGACTTCCTTTATTTTCATTGCACAAAAAACAGAAGGTGAATCTTGACACCGAAATGTCGATAACTTGGCTACCAGTGTAACAGAGCTAAGACCTTATTCCTGCAAAATAAATATGTTTTCTATGAGTAAGAGCTACCTACATACAGGGTAAGAGTATATATATAATAAATATTGCACTGAGTTATTGAACTACTGAGGGTCTGCCGGCCTGACGCCGTATGCTGAGCTGACAGAACAGCGGCTGAAGGTCCCGCTGTGGGACTTCCTTTAGCATCATAAAGGTCCTTCCTCCCTACAGCTATCAGCCTCTAACACAGCTTGTTAAAAATACAACAAAAACATACGAGTTACTGCGACATTTCATTCCTAGAACGGAGTATTAAGGCCTGGTTAAAGATGTTTTATTTTAAACATTAAAATAATGTCTTAAAATTAGGAGATCACGACCCGTTTCAGAAAGAAAGCTCCCTGCATCCTTTCTTCCATACAGACCAAGTTGTTTCAAAGTTCTGATCCTGATAATAATTTGATTATTTCCTTATTATTGAAACTGATACCAAAGTATAATACATGATGCTCCACATTTTTCATTTAGGGAAAATGGATTCTGGTAGAGTTCTCTCATAAAAATATAACTTCTTTCTTGTAATTTTGGGACTTTATTCTGTTATTTAAAAAAAAAAATAAATGTCTATCCCAGGCGCTAATACTCCATCTATACTTTTCCCTTTTGGGCTCAATAAAGTATTTGGTTTTATTTAATGTCAGATGGAGAATAACAGCTGCTGTCATTTAAGGACTGAATGTTGATGTCTGGATTCAGCTGTTTAAGAACGGAGCTGCGATCAACGGATCGCCATGGAAACCTGATGTTTGCTGTCAAAGAGGAAATCAGGATGGAAATGAAGGAAACTCACCAACATTCAGAATAGTGACCACAGAAGAAGGGGATCTGCAGCCAGAGTTTCTCAGGAGCGCAGTCTGATCCGCCCGCTGATACGCACTCATCAAACGTCTGAAACACACCAGGACCAATCAGATCACAGACAGAAGGAAGGATTCCTATTGGAAGGTTTGTCCTGTTTCAGTGTCGGCCCATTAATGCTCGCATCTTCTGACTGATTAGATAGGGGGCGCTGTTTGTAAAGTTCAGCAGTCAGAAATTAGGAGCAACATTTATGGTTATTTAGCGAGTTTTAAGAGATTAAATAGGAGGTTCGTTTTTTTCCAAGTCACTTTTCACTGTCATTCATTAATTTATAAAAACCTTAGTTAAATAAATATTTAGTTTGGAACTAAATATTTAGTTTTTTAAAATAAATATTTTATTCCAAATTAAATTTTTATTTAACAAACTAAACATTTAGTTTGTAGCTAAATATAAAAAAAAAAAAAAAAAAAAAAAAAAAAACCTAAATATTTAGTTTGGAGCTAAATATTTAGTTTTTTAAAATAAATATTTCCAAATAAACTCCAAATAAAATATTTATTTAACAAACTAAACATTTAGTTTGTAGCTAAATAAAAAAAATATATATTTATATTTAATTTGCAAACTAAATATTTATTTAACAAACAAAATGTTTACTTCGTTAAATAAATATTTAGTTTGGAGCTAAATATTTTGTTTTTTTTTAAATGATTATTTTACTCCAAATAAAATATTTATTTAACAAACAAAACATTTAGTTTGTAGCTAAATAAAAAAAATATATATTTAATGTTGCAAACAAAATATTTATTTTACAAACTAAATGTTTTAGTTTGTTAAATATAAATCATTTTTTTTTTAATAAATATTTTATTCCAATTAAAAAATATTTATTTAACAAACTAAACATTTAGTTTGTAACTAAATATAAAAAAGAATCTAAATATTTAATTTGCAAACAAAATTATTTATTTTACAAATGTATTTTCTTAAAATAAGTGCATTTGTTAAAACAGACATTTTGCCAATGGAACAAGACAATTTAAACTTAAAATAAGAAGAAACAATTGTATTGTCTTATTTTAAGTGCATTTTATGCAATTATCTTATTTTAAGAGTAAAAATACTAATTCCATTGGCAAACTACCTCATTAACTCAAGTTAAGGGCAAATACACCTAATTTAAGTCATTTTTAATTATTTCTAGATGTTTTTTCCAGTGAGAATAAAGCAGCATCAGCGTTTTTGACTCGTTTATTTTTAAACCTTCTTATCTCCTTGTTTCCTGCGTCTCAGCCCAGGTCTGTAGTCGTCGCCAAAACGTAGGAAGTAATAATAAGACACCAGCCTCTCGATGGGGTCCCTGATCAGGTTGATGTAGACGGGCTTCCTCTTCACTCCGAACCTGAGGAGGAGGAGAAGGACGACAACTCTGAGATTAAAAACGGATTTCTGGATTCCAGAAACTTGACAGAAATTCCAAGTTGACGTCATTCTGCATGTCGATAAAGTAGAAAATCATAAACCTGTTTGTTCTAGTAATTTAAAACAAGAAGAGATTATTTATAGTTTCTGTTCACAGTGTCGCGTTCAAGGCTTTATTATTATTGCTGCTAATGAAAAAATAAATCAGAAATGTTACGATCATCCATTAATGTTCAGCAACTGACTCCCCAAAACAGGTCATAACCAAAGAACACTGCTGCTCTTAGAGAGCTGAGTACAAAGATATTAGTGGAAAATTGTCTGGAAGGAAGAAATATGGTGGGAAAAGATTAACGATCAGAGTTTAAGGAGATTTTTAAGGCCAGTTTAGGAATATTAAGAGATATTTTACTGCTATTCAGCTCCATGCCTAAAGGAACAACCAACCCTGAGATTTTTAGGGCGTCATCCAGAATTTATTTTAGGAATTGATTCATCTATCGATTATCTTTATGATTAAAAAAGATGCTTTAGTAATTATTGAACATTTCTAAATAAACATTAGGAATATAGAAAAACCCATAAATCAATCACAAATGGCAAAGGATGTAAAAAAAAAAAAATATATATACTATAATTGTATATATATTTAAATATAAATACAAATAATCTTTGTTTTGGTTTCATATTTTACATTGACAGTTTATATTTAAAGAGTTTTGTGTTAATTTCAGCTATAAATCAGTTATTCTTCCTGCCAACTGCTGATTTTAGACAATATCTATGGAGTGAATTTTGTTCCATTATTGTTGCAGCAATAATGGAACTTGTTTTGTTTTGTAAACTGTAAAAAGTACAATCCTGTAATAAAACTTTGAAAAACATCAAAAAGACTTTTAAGAGTACATTTGCCTTTCTCTCAAATTTTATTTTTTCAAAGTTAAATTTTTTTTTTCACTTTCTTTTTTTTAAACAATTAATATTTTACAATTTTTGTATATATATTTATTAAATTTCTCTTTTCAGATCAAGTTTTTCAAACTCATAAGGCATTTTACAGATCGCATTCTCTGCACTTCAAGCCCGATACTAAGGCTAGCTCTTCATTAACGCAATGCTGTTGCTAACGTCAATAAAAATGCGTTTTCGTTCCTCACTCCAGACGAGAATTAATCTGTAAAATGAATTTTAAAAATACTGCAATTTGATAAAAAAAATGAATAAAATGTGAAAAATAATTTTTGAAAATTAAAAAAAAAATGATTAAAATATTAAAATGAAATCCGAAAAACTCAAAGATATTTTAAAACCTTTTCTTTTTTTATTAAGCTTTTTATAGCTTCTGTATAACATTATTTATTAAAATGCTTTCTATGTTTGCAAAAATAATGGAACAAAACTCACTCCATATAACCGCTACTTTTGGTAACGATTTGGTTCAGATGCCAAATTACCTGACGATTATTCCAATAACTGGTTACTAATCTGATTCACCGCTCAGCCCTAAACTGATTGAACTGTTGATCAGAGGTTAGGGGTTAAAAAAGTAAAAGTTAAAACACCGTAAAATATTACGTTTCTCCCAGAGTCAATAGAAAGAGTTCAGAATCAGGAAGCTCACGTTCCATCCATCTATAAAAATATCCTGGTTTTAACTTCTTGAACAGAATAATTAGAGTCAATAAAGCTGCTGATGATACTACAGTTGGATGAGTTGAATCTGTACTTTCACATTTTAAAGTTTCCAGCCTCAAACTGCCACAAGGGGGAGCTAAAGGACTAAAAGCCTTTGCTGGTGACCTGCAGCCTTGATTAAGAAGAACAAAGACTGGTTCTTTACTTGGTGAAGTCCAGGAAGGAGACGTGTCCGTGGTAAAAGGCCGGCTTCATTTCCTTCCATTCTGTCACATTCTTTACAAACCGCACCTGAAACGCAACAAAAGAAAAAAAACAAAACTAGATTATTTCAGCAGTTAAACAACAATCCACTGGACTTTGTTTCAAGTTTGAAGACGTTTCTCTTCCATCCAGGAAGATTTTTCAATCCAAAATGTCGTGAAATAGCGGCGTTTAGTTCCAGGTTTTTATCCAACAGCCCAACAAAGTTCTGGTTTTAGTTTTAAAACATGTATTAGAATAAAGATATAAACGGGTCAACTTGGAATTTGGAATGGGGGTCGCTTTGGCTTCTTTAGCATTGCATTAGCATTGCAGGCTAATGAAGAAACCAAAAGCGACCCCATTCCAAAGGGGACCCGTTCATCCGCTTCTATTTTTTGCATTACGTTTTCTAAACTAAACCAGGCTTTGTTGGGCCGCTATACTGTATTTTTGGAATGACTATGACCTGGATGACTGAGAATCTCCGCCAGCATCATGTCATCAGATTTCTACAGAGGCGCTTGGCGTGTGCGGTCTGACCTGGTCCTGCAGGGACATGACGGGGTTGTTTTTGGTGGTGTTGATGTGCAGGACGTGGTAGTGGTTCTTCCCACACAGGTCGTAGGCGATGTTGGTGAATGAGGTGCTGGCAGTCTTGGGGACGCGGTTGTAGATGATCACCAGGTCATCCTCGGCGTCGGACAGTGTGGCCGCCGTCTCGCGCTCCCTCAGGCCGTCGTGAGTGTGCCGCTGCTCGATCTCCCGCACCTCGTGTCTGGCGATGGCTCGCTCTGTAGGGCAGACGGATGGTTGGAATAAATTCAGCTCCTTTAGGAACCTGCAAACCCAACAGGGGCGGTTCTAGAAGGTTTTCATGGGGGGCAGAGGTCGACCAGAAACGAATAGATGCTTTAACAAGTCCAGGGTCCATCCATTCTGCTAGACTGCTCAGCCACTACTGAGCTGATGTAACGAGAACATTTCTCCTCTGTGATCAATAAAGTCAATTAATCAATGAACTAAAGAAAAAAGCCTCGGTTTGAATCTGATCCTCACACTGCAGCACTTAGTGTCTGAAAGGTAATCCAGTTCTCTGAAACACTACAGCTCCAACTCCATTAAAAAATGATTTTATTTCATGTGAGCATCCAGGAAGCTAAAGCCCGACTGTGAGTCAATTCATGCCGCTGCAGCAGAACGCGGTAACCATAGTTACCGCGTTCTGTCACTGGAGCTTTGCTATAACAGGACCGCTGGTTCGAAGGTCAAAGGTTACAGCCATGTACCCTGGACTCCACCATTTTCAGTCACAAATAAAAATAATTTCATTTAAAATGAAATAAATACTGTTATTAATGAATATTAGATCAGGTCCATATGTTGAGGTATGTCTAAGAACAGACGTGTTTGTGGGTTCATTTTCTGGACCAAAACAAAGCCTTGTTTTTGTTTAGAAATCATGCAAATTGAAACGTATAAATGGGTCAAACCCTTACACTGCAAAAATAAGTCATTTTTTTTCTTAAAATAAGTGCATACACTCACCGGCCACTTTATTAGGTACACCTGTCCAAACTGCTTGTTAACACTTAATTTCTAAGCAGCCAATCACATGGCGGCAACTCAGTGCATTTAGGCATGTAGACATGGTCAGGACAATCTCCTGCAGTTCAAAGCGAGCATCAGTATGGGGAAGAAAGGTGATTTGAGTGACTTTGAGTGTGGCATGATTGTTGGTGCCAGAAGGGCTGGTCTGAGTATTTCAGAAACTGCTGATCTGCACTGCACGGAGTTTTTCACGCGCTTCCAACCATCTCTAGGGTTTACAGAGAATGGTCCTAAAAAGAAAAACCATCCAGTGGCGGCAGTTCACAATGGGCGAGTAATTGCTTGTTGATGCCAGAGGTCAGAGGAGAATGGCCAGAACTGGTTGGAGCTGATAGAAGGGGAACAGTGACCTCAAATAACCACCCGTTACAACCAAGGTGGGCGGAAGAGCATCTCTGAACGCTAGCAGTACGATGAACTTTGAGGCAGATGGGCTACACAGCAGCAGAAGACCACACCGGGTGCCACTCCTTTCAGCTAAGAACAGGAAACTGAGGCTACAATTTGCACAAGCTCGCCGAAATTTGGACAATGAGAAGATTGGAAAAACGTCGCCTGGTCTCTTTGATGAGTCTCAGGACTTCTGCTGCCGACATTCGGATGGTAGGGTCAGAATTTGGCGTCTACAACATGAAAGCATGGATCCATCCTGCCTTGTATCCAACTGGTTCAGGCTGGTGGTGGTGGTGTCATGGTGTGGGGGGAATATTTTCTTGGCCCTCTTTGGGCCCCTTGGTACCAATTGAGCATCGTTGCAACGCCACAACCTACCTGAGTATTGTTGCTGACCATGTCCATCCCTTTGTGACCACAATGTACCCAACTTCTAGATGGCTACTTTCAGCGGGATAATGCGCCATGTCATAAAAGCTGGAATCATCTCAGACTGGTTTCTTGAACATGACAATGAGTTCACTGTACTCAAATGGCCTCCACAGTCACCAGATCTCAATCCAATAGAGCATCTTTGGGATGTGTGGTGGAGAGGAGATTACATCATGGATGTGCAGTAGCCGACAAATCTCCGCGGCAACTGTGTGATGCCATCATGTCCAATATGGACCAAACTCCCTGAGGAATGCTTCCAGCACCTTGTTTGAATCTATGCCACCAAGAATTGAGGCAGTTCTGAAGGCAAAAGGGGTCCAACCCGTTACTAGCATGGGGTACCTAATAAAGTTGGCGGTGAGTGTATTTTCTTGAATTAAGGAGGTAAAATGAGACACTTTGCCAATAGAACAAGACAATTAATACTTAAAATACGAAAAAAGCAATTATATTGTCTTATTTCAAGTGCATGTTATCTAATTATCTTATTTTAAGAGTAAAAATAATCATTCCATTGGTAAAGTCATCTTATTTACCTGTTCAAATTAAGGGTCAAATTGACTTAATTTAAGACATTTTTTACTCATTTTAGATTGTTTTTGCAGTGTAGGAATGCACTGCAAAAAAATCTAAATCTAGATAAGTCATTTTTTTCTTAAAACTATAAATAAGTGCATTTGTTCTTGAATTGAGGGGTAAAAGAGAGACGTTCTGCCAATGGAACAAGATAATTTACACTAAAAATAAAAAACACAATCACATTTCATGTAGGTATTTCAAAACGCGTTATCTAATTATCTTATTTTAAGAGTAAAAATAATCATTCCATTGGCAAACTTTTCTCATTTACCTGCTCAAATTAAGGGTGAATACACTTATTTAAGGGAATTTTTCACTTATTTCTAGATCGCTTTTTGCAGTGTGGGGGTGGTTTGGGTTCTTTGTTAGCCTGTAATAACTGATACCTGTCTATGTTTTTGAAAGTATCGGGTATTGCAGGCTAACAACGAAACCAAACACCCCCCCATTCCAAAGGGATGGACCCGATTTGCATGTTTTCTAAACAAAAATAAAGCTTTATTTTTACCGTCTAAAACCTGGAACTAAACGCTATTTCTGACATTTTGAATTGAAAAAATCTTCCTGGATGGAAGAGAAACGCCTTCAAACTTGGAAACAAAGTCCAGGGGATTGTTTTTTTTTTACTTTTTTAGCAGTGACTGAACTGGACGACCGAGAATCTTCACCAGCAGATAATTTAAGTTAGCCCTCGATTTAAATGTACCCGAATCTGCAGAAGACTTCAGACTGAGGTGAACGAACAGCCAACGTGTTGGGCGCGTTACTTAGAAAAAGTAATTAGTTATAGTGCTACCAGTTACTTCTCCCAAAAGTACCTGAGTTACTTCAACTGAGTTACTCCACAAAAGTAACGGTTTTTAGTAAAAGTAACTATTGCGTTATTTTATGTCAGCCTCCTCGCAACCCTTCCGCCCCCACCTTCTCGCCGTGGGTTTCCAAAGCCAGCTGAATAGAGCGACCCATCAAAGACAAGAACCTGCAGAGAGTTTAGCATTTATTGCAAACCAACAAATGACATCAGGGGGAACGCCATGGGAAGTTTTTTAACAGGAACGTTCAGATCTGGTGAGTTTATGAAATTAATAACTGGGGATGTCTAATTCTGAAATCCTGTGTGTTTGGGTTGTTATAGATACTGAAACATCTATCTATCCATCTATCTATCTATCTATCCATCCATCCACCCACCCACCCATCCATACATTTACCTACCTATCTACCTATCTATCTATCTATCTATCTATCTGCTAATCTTACCTACCTACCTATCCATTCATCTATCTATCTATCTATCCATCTATCTTATCCATCCATACACCCAACCAACAACTATATCCATCCATCCATCCACCCATACACCCACCCATCCACCCATCCATCCTTCCATCCATCCATCCACCCTTACCCATCCATCCATCCACCCACCCACCCATCCATCCATCCATCCATCCATCCATCCATCCACCC
>JAGKQL010005363.1:0-11760 GCA_018398635.1 Cyprinodon brontotheroides
ATATATATATATATATATATATATATATATATATATGGTAAATGGTAAATGGTATGGCATATAAGCGCCTTTATTCAGGATTGGGAGACCACAGTGTTGGCTTTACACTACATTCATTCACCCATTCACACCACACACTCACACACTGTTGGTGTTGGCAAGCTACATTGTAGCCACAGCTGCCCTGGGGCTCACTGGACAGAAGTTTATATATATATATATGAAGCTCTAGTGGAAGTTCAATTGGAAGAAACTCTGACTTTCCCCTCCATCAATCAGAAGCTGGATCCATCTCCTGCTGGTGCTTCAATCAGCTTCGAACTACTCCACCACTGAGCGCAATCAGCGTCCTGCTTCCACTCTTTATAAACTCCCTCAAATCTCACCCCAGCCCGGCCATCCTGCAGTACTGATAGCCGGATTTCATTCAGACGACATACCCACTCTTTTCCCTGCTTCAAGAAGCTCCCGCCTAGCCGGGCCACATCTGCTCTTGCTTTCCGCGCCGAGGGCTCCGACCTGAACTCTGCTGCAGCGCTGGACCTTCTTCAGCTTCTGATTCATGGCGGCTCCCCACGTCTAATCGCTTCTGGCGTTTAACGGCTCTCGGCTTTCCACTCGCTCCACCCGGACTCTCTCACTCAAATCCGTTCGGCGCTGTCCGCCGCTTAAACTTGGGAAATCCCTGCACTGCCACATCAACTCCACCGCGCTGTCTGCTCCAGGCGGACCTCCCACCTCTACATCTACGTGAGGCCTTGCTGGCAATGCAAACGCCGGTAGAGCGATATTCAACCATGTTTCCATTCATAATTTTTCTATCTGACTGAGTAAAACTCTTATGGCACATTCTGCCTCTTATTCAGGAATACCTTGCATGTTACATGCATGCTAATGTTTCCACTAACCCTTTCGATTCTAAATGATTCAGGGAAATATCCATTACATTTAGTCTCTCTCTTAGTATTTTCACCTAAGAGGTCGTCAGCGGTATGCATCAGCAGATGGCAATCTACCGTTTTCTTGATATCATCCGATCTCTAACTACCAGAAGATACTTTCTATTAACTGACACGGCGCATTTCGCTTATCATATCGGCGATTTATCAGAGCTTCTCAGGAGGCCTCATCGAATCAGATACTGTCCCGTGCCGCGCTTCATATATATCGCTCAGCACTCACAGTCCCAGGCCGGAAATCATCTGCACCTTGTGTACTTCTGATTCCTCGTTTCTCGTCTTTGCCTGCTCTATGCGTGCAAAAATAAGCTAAAGATAAAAATGATGACTGATGTTTTCCATCAGTCATTTCTAAATCCTCATTGCGCTCCTTGCTAGGTCATCTATTTGCTATGCGCTTATTTCTCAAGGCTCTTTTAGAACTTCCCAGTTTGCTTGATCCGGCAATTTCGTCGCCTCCTCCTCCTGGTCAGATTACGCTGAACATAGGCTGCCATTCGGATCTCCTGGTCCAGACTGCTTCTTAAATTTCCACGGAATCTTGCGTTATCTTTTATCGCACGGTTCATTGTTATTCCATCTTCTGACATAAAGCCTTAGTTTTACTCTACGTGATGCTGCATCCGTAGGGTTTTGCAGGAGTTCTTGCAAGGACTTTCAGGTGGTTCGCAGGTTCATGGTGGCCTCTTTTTATTCACAACCCAATCATCTGCTCGTGTGAGGTCTACCCTTAGCTAGCTTGCCATCGTGGGCTGCTTTGGGAAGGAATTCAAGATCCGCCCACTAAGCGATAACTTCGTAGTAGTTGAAGCCACCTAATAAGTCACTCCTCCTCCCAGTCTCTCATGCCCCTTCATCAGAAGCATCACTTCTGCGCAGCAGTCACTAACGTTTCATCATCTCAGCGCACGTCATGTTTCAGGCATTCCTAAGCACTTTCATTTCTCGCCCAAGGGTTACCCTACGTCCACTCATGGTTCCTTCACCACCTCAGGATACTCTTAGAATCATGTGGCCTTTCCTCTAGTAGGTAATCTGGGCATTCGTTCTGGACTGAGCAGCTGCACCGCAGCTACTCGCGGGGTTCTGAGGCTTCCCTCAGCTCTGGGCCGATGGTTCATCAGCCTATACCTCATTCATCCTTCCCAGAACTCTCATTCAATTCTCGCCAGCTCAGCGCTCTCTCTGCCTCTAGGTAACTCTATTACAAAATACTGGTGGTGGTTCAACTCATTCTCATAATTTTCTGACCTAATCACGGCCATCCTCTAACTCATTTTTCTACTACCACCTCCTTATCAGTTTTCTTCATTATTCCCTGCTTCATGCAGTCTTCATGCTGTCTCCTTGCTATATTCATGCTGTCTTCATTCTGGCTCGCATCCATGCAATCTCACCTTTATGTCAGACATTTACATGCATTCTCCTGTGTGTCACGTCACGTCTGGTCTGTGTCTCGTCATGCATCCTTTACACCATTTAGCATGCATTCCCTAATGCATCAATATGCACCATGTCTGTGTCTCGTCATGTCATTGTTCATATATGTTATCATCCGCAAGAATCATCCGCAAGATCATTATCAGACTCATCCTCAAGATCATTATCTCCACCTCCATCCGCAAGATCATTATCACACTCATCCGCCAAGATCATTATCAGACTCATCCGCAAGATTCATTATCGTGACTCATCCGCAAGATTTATTATCAGACTCATCCGCCAAGATTCATTATCAGACTCATCCGCAAGATTCATTATCAGACTCATCCACTTAAGATTCTATTATCAGACTCATCCGCAAGATTCATTATCAGACTCATCCGCAAGATTCATTATCAGACTCATCCACGCAAGATTCATTATCAGACTCATCAGTAGCAAGATTCATTATCCAGACTTCATCTCGCTAAGATTCATTATCAGACTCTATCCGCAAGATTCATTATCAGACTCATCCGCAAGAATGCATTCCCTGATGCATCAACATGCTCCCTATCTGTGTCTGCATGTATCGTCGTCATGCATCTCTTTTACACGCCATTTTGCATGCATTTCCTAATGCATCAATAATCCACCATGCTCTGCGTCTCACCATGTGTCTTAACTGTATCCTCCGTCATGTGTTTATTCGTTCATATATATGTTATCATCCGCAAGATCATTATCAGACTCATCCGCCCAAGATCATTATCAGACTCATCCAAGCAGATTCATTATCAGACTCATCCGCAGGAAGATTCATCATCATCGCCATCATAATGGGATTCATCATCGTCTATCATCATTATCGTCATCATCATCATCCGCAGGATTCATCATCATCATCATCATCATCATCATCCGCGGGATTCATGCGTCATCATCGCAATGCATCATCATGCGTCATCGCGCGGGATTTCATCATCATATCGCGTCATCCGATTCATCATCGCTCGTCATCATCATCATCATGCGTCATCCGCAGGATCTGTCGTCATCCGCAGGATTCATCATCGTCATCATCATCATCATCATCATCACTACCGTCATCCGCAGGTTTTCATCATTAATGCGTAGATGCGTCGTCGTCGCATCATCATCATCTATCGTCATCCGCGGGATTCATCGTCATCATCGTCGTCATCATCATCGTCATCCGCAGGGCTCATCATCGTCATTACGCAGGATTCATCATCACCATTATCGTCATCCGCCAAGATTCATCGTTATCATCGTCATCATCATCGCGTCATCATGGGATTCATCATCGTCATCGCCATCGTCATCCGCAGGATTCATCATCGTCATCCGCGCAGGATTCATCATCATCATCGTCATCCGCAAGATTCATCGTTATCATCGTCATCATCATCGCGTCATCATCATGGGTAAGTCATCATCATCATCATCATCATCATCATCATCATCGGTAAGTTTTCGGCGTCAACCGTGGTTGCCATCCTCATCAACAACCTGGCTCATTAAGTTGTTTGCAAACCTTCTCAGCATTTCATTACGCATTCTTTATTCTGTCCCTAGTGTATGCCCTACGAGCATACGGACTCTCCTCGCCTCGACCTCGGCTTTTTGGGGGATCATCCCTATTCACATTCATCTACTCATGCATGTTAAAGCATAATTCAGCATGAATGTTCCTGCCCAGGTCTGAGCACCAAAGACTATACTTTCTTATCAATAAATTCTTCTAATTATCTTTTCTCTCTGTGTGAGTTTTTCAGATTGAAATGAAGCTCTAGCGGAAGTTCAATTGAAGTAACTCTGACTTACCTCCATCAATCAGAAGCTGATCCGCCTCCGAAGCAGCCAATCAGCTTCGAACTACTCCACCACGAAGCCCAATCAGCGCCCTGCTTCCACTTCATAAACTCCTCAAATCTCACCCCAGCCGCTATCCTGCGATCGCAATGTCGGATTTTCGATTCAGGCGACAATTCACCCACCTCCATCCCCTTCTCCGCCATCGCAGCTGAATCGGTCCTTCATGACACGACTTCACCTCAACCTCATCAGAGAGTATTAATCCCAGTTGTCACCATCCCTCATCTCATCGCATTGGTCCGGCAGAAGACCACCATGTTGAGCCCCCGTTCTGCCAGAGGTTTCTTCCCAAAGGGAGTTTTTCCTCTCCACTGTCGCTTCATGCTTGCTCATCATGGACAGTTCACGGTACCTGCATCACTGAGCAAGACCTCTATATCCCGAGTCTGAGTGAAGCCCCGGCGTCAGCTCCCTCAGTCTTCTAGTCCCACAATTCTGCCCAGCAGATCACCTTGTCAACCAGCTCGGATCAAAAACCACCACCAGTTTCAGGTCGGGGAACATCCCTATTCACATTCATCTACTCATGCATGTTAAAGCATAATTCAGCATGAATGTTCCTGCCGAGGTCTGAGTGCCAAAGACTATACTTTCTTATCAATAAATTCTTCTAATTATCTTTTTCTCTCTGTGTGAGTTTTTCAGATTGAAATATATATATATATATATATATATATATATATATATATATATATATATATATATATATATATATATATATATATATATATGCAAGGGACCTACAATTGAAGCTAATCTGAAAGGCTAGACAGACATTTCTGTAGGCCAGCCAAGAGAACTTCCTGCAAACAAGCCCAGGTTTAAAAGTGGAATATAGCACTCACTCATGCACCTTTGCTGGACCTAATATTGCAAGGATTTTATTGGGGTTGCTTTTCTGTATTAATATACACATATCTGAAAATCTACATACAACCCAAACAGAGTGTTGACATTTTGCTGTGTGAAATTTAAATGCATTATATTCATCCATATGCTGGTCCTCCTACTGGATGAAAAAATACTTTCAGTTGTTTTCAAATATAACGTTTTAAGCCTTCTGCTGAGTAGAGGATGGAATTGAGATCCAACCTTTTCAAATCAGATTCTCATGACTTTTTAATCACAAGTTAAAAAAAACTTTATGAATGAACCTATTTTTCAAAACACGCACACATAGTTGGACTCATTTCCTCTTTCGATTAACTCATGTAATTTGGTGCTAAAGCCAGACTTTTCCAAAAATCTTGTTCAGTCCCATAGATTAAATCCAGTTTGGTCTGGGAAAAAAAAAACAGATGATCACAATAGAACATTACTTGATGAATAAAAGGCAGTGGTCCCTCTTTTGTCAAACATAAAATATATTCATATTTCTGCTCATGTCTTTAAAGACAAAATTGTTAAAGAATGTATTAGTGATTACTAATCGGGGGGAAAAAATCATTGCACTTTAGTTTATGACTGGTGGATAAAACATCTGAGCTCTGTAAAAAAAAAAAGCACAGTCATGCTCTTAAGAGTAGTGTTTGCACTTCTGGTTTAAAAGACATCCAGGGCTGTTTTTTCTTTCTTTTTTTTTTTTTTTTTTTTTATAAATATTTTTTAACTATTTGGAATTTCCAGAGTCTGCTTTATTATAGCCTATTACAGCTGTATTCAGTCATGTAAACTTAAATAATCATGACCAGTTGCATGTGATGATAGTTCCAAGATGTTTGCTCAAGATTTGTGCTTTGTTGGTTCTCTAAAACCACAACTCTAATTAGAACATTTATATGTTTATTTATAAATGTTAAAAATGGACGAAACTTTGGGAACAGCATGGAAAGATGCCTAAAATGTCAAACAAATTTTATCAAACCGACACATTTGTGTCAAATAAAGACATGTACACTCACCGGCCACTTTATTAGGTACCCCATGCTAGTAACGGGTTGGACCCCCTTTTGCCTTCAGAAATGCCTCCTCCAATTCTTCGTGGCATAGATTCAACAAGGTGCTGGTTGGTGAGCATTCCTCAGGGAGTTTGGTCCATATTGACATGATGGCATCACACAGTTGCCGCAGATTTGTCGGCTGCACATCCATGATGCGAATCTCCGTTCCACCACATCCCAAAGATGCTCTATTGGATTGAGATCTGGTGACTGTGGAGGCCATTTGAGTACCAGTGAACTCATTGTCATGTTCAAGAAACCAGTCTTAGATTATTCCAGCTTTATGACATGGCGCATTATCCTGCTGAAAGTAGCCATCAGAAGTTGGGTACATTGTGGTCATAAAGGGATGGACATGGTCAGCAACAATACTCAAGGTAGGCTGTGGCGTTGCAACGATGCTCAATTGGTACACCAAGGGGCAAAGAGTGCCAAGAAAATATTCCCCACACCATGACACCACCACCACCAGCCTGAACCGTTGATACAAGGCAGGATGGATCCATGCTTTTCATGTTGTAGAAGCCAAATTCTTACCCTACCATCCAGATGTACGCGAAAGCAAGAAATCGGGTTATTTGCCCCAGTCACTGTTGCCCTTCTATCAGTTGGAACCAGTCTGGCCATTCTCCTCTGACCTCTGGCATCAACAAGGCATTTCCGCCCACAGAACTGCAGCCACTGGATGCTTTTTTTCTTTTTAGGACCATTCTCTGTAAACCCTAGAGATGGTTGTGCATGAAAATCCCAGTAGATCAGCAGTTTCTGAAATACTCAGACCAGCTCTTCTGGCACCAACAATCATGCCACGTTCAAAGTCACTCAAATCACCTTTCTTCCCCATACTGATGCTCGGGTTTGAACTGCAGGAGATTGTCTTGACCATGTCTACATGCCTAAATGCACTGAGTTGCCACCATGTGATTGGCTGCTTAGAAATTAAGTGTTAACGAGCAGTTGGACATGTGTACCTAAAAAAGTGGCGGTAAGTGTACGTAACATAAGAATCCTGCCATTCTTCTAAATCATAAGATTAAACATGAGGCTGCAGCCAACCATAAAAGTGATTGGTTTTGATGTGGTTTGTGTGCTTGAAGTGAATTAAACAGGCCGAACTACACATGAAGTGTAAGAGCAAGGAGCATCAATGCAATACTTTGGGCTGCTTCAAAGAAATAAAATAGCTTATAACTTTAAATAAAAAGGTATAAGGTAAGCCAAATGGCAAAAAATAGATACAATAACAAGGAGAGTAAAGGGGTGGAGAAGTACTTAAAGGGGAAAGGAGAGTGATATTGTTTTAGAAAAGAAAAGACACATACAAAACAATAAAGATATACCCTAAATTTAACAGAGGGTTTAGTCCTTTGTTGCAGTGTTACTTGTGTTAGTGTTTGGGTCATTTCTGTGAATGGTGTCCTATGGTGAAATTTGACTGTTCAGAAATCTCAGATATGTATCATAGAGGAGAAAAAATGCAGAGATACAAGGAGCTCTTAACTGCTACCCTTAACTATGAAATCCTGAAAGTGGAAAATGGGAAAAACTTTTTAAGAAAAGACTGTCATTTTAGAAGCAGCATTAGAATTAGAAAGCAGGT
Source organism: Cyprinodon brontotheroides (assembly GCA_018398635.1). NCBI lineage: Eukaryota > Metazoa > Chordata > Actinopteri > Cyprinodontiformes > Cyprinodontidae > Cyprinodon > Cyprinodon brontotheroides. The sequence goes on from JAGKQL010005363.1 coordinate 7,821, forward strand.
GTGTCTTTCACAGACATTATTTTTCCTCGTATGCACCCTTCTCTCTCCTCTCTCTGTACTACTGATTGTGAAATGCTTCCACTGACTAAAGCATTAATTTAACAAACCGGTGTCATATTTCATACCTTTTTAAAGTAAATTATTTATATAATGTCCGTCCATCCACACATTTATCCATCCCTCCATCCATCCATTTTCTCCCGCTTATCGACCAGGGTCCCAGTCTCCAACACTCTACTGGGGAAAAGCAGCGTACATCCTGTACAGGTGGACAGTCTATTGCAGGGCATTTATATATTGTCTCACTAACATAAATCACAATAATTAATTTTCGTTTTCTGCTTCCTCAAATTTTACTGTTTCGGCTTTTCGTCTCTGTGAGATAAAGTCTGAGACCTCTACATCAGTGTTTTTTCATTCCTGGTCCTCAAGGCACCCTGCTCTGCATGTTTTGGATGTTTCTGAGCTTCAGCACACCTGATTCAGATGATTGCAGTTCAGCAAAGCCTGATAATCTGCTATCAATTGATAACAGGTGATAACAAGCTGGGAAACATCTAAAACATGCAGGGCAGCGTGCCTTGAGGACCAGGATTGAAAAACACTGCCCTACATGATCAGGCTACTTGTAAGCTCATTTGCATGCCGTTCATTGATTGGTCATTTACTTAAATAAGCGGGATAAGGGTTTAAGCTATCCTGACTGCAGACACACAGGCGAAGTGTGAAGGCTCAGAACAAAGGACCTAGAATTGAAGGCAAGACAGACAGTGGGATTACTTAAAAAGCATTTATTGTAAAAAATAAATGAGGATCTCCAGTAGCAGCAGCTAGGACATCTAAGGCAGGAATCTCTGGTTTTGGAGTTCGGTCTGTGCGCAGAAAATGAGGTTGATACCAGCCGGTCGGCTGACAAGAGATCAGATCCAAGCAGACGAAGAAAAGCAGGGTAATCCAGAGGATGAAGTCAAAGCCGGAGTCTAGGGCATGCTCAGGAGGTATCGAAGGGAAATCCAGGTTGAAGTCAGGAGGCAGATCCGGGTTCAGTTCACAAGTAAAATCCAGCAGGAATCTGAAGAAAGGTCAGGCAAACAAATCAGTACAGGAACAGCTACTGTAGGCTCAGAGGTCCAAAGGAAAAATTGATCAGGGTCAGGGAATTTAAACACAAACAGGTACACTAGAGAACTCTAACCAAAGGCTCAGGAATAACTTGACACTGATGACTGAAGCAGAAAGGTTAAAATCGATCAGACGGGAAGAGACCCTACTAGCTGTGTGTTAGAACAATAAATGAAAGAGTGATTCTAGCTTAAATCATGATCAAACAGTTAATTCTGCACATACATAGAATAAATTCACCACAACTTCTGTTCAAAATATAAGTTTACTAACAAAAAATTATTCTGCTCCAAGTCAAACATATTTCAGTTTAAAACACTTAACTAAAACTAGCAGAACTCAACTAAACTAAACTACTATGTACAAAGAGGAAGGAGAAACATGTTTAAAAACCATATTACAGTTTAAGATGGATTTTGTGTTTGAAAACCAAGTTTATCTGGAAGGATTTGGGATATGATGAAATTACTGTAGCTTTTCACTAATTTAGAGAAATCTGAATGTTTTCAAACAAATTCACAATGCAAATCCCTGAAGTGAATAAAACATTATTTGGCCAAATAATGCTTTATTAAATGATTTGCTTAATCAGGAACCAGTAACCTTTAGTCAAATGATTCTTTACTCTCTTTGGAATAGCTAGCAGTGAATACACAGGGGGATTATGCTGATGAAGACTCTCAGTCATCCAGGTCATAGTCATTCCGTAAAAGTGTAAAAAAAAACAAAAAAACGATCCACTGGACTTGGTTTGCCATTTTTAAAAATCGAGGAACAACTACAATGAACAACTATGACGAAAGGTTACTTGGTCTTTTGCCAACTCCATTAACAGAACCTGTTCCTCTTCGATGTCTAGCAACTCTAGATCCATCTCCAGGACCGTGATATCTTGCAGACGCACCATTGTTCGCGAGTTCTCGAATAGGCTCCCCCTTGCACTTTGGCGGGAAACTGCTGTGCATCCCAAGAAATTCCAGACCGACGGTGCAGAAGCATACCAGCAAAACTGGTTTGTGACCAGACCCAAGCGACATATGATGTGTGCGGATGCAGAATTATAATCTGTCCTTTAGAAGGCTTTCTCATCCAGTCTGGCTCTACAAGTTCTGAAACTCATGACAAGCAGATGCAGATGTCTTACAGCTGCTTATGAGCCAAACTTGTAATCCTCTTCCCTGGTCATCATGTCAAGATGAAATATGGACAGAAATATGGACACTGGTTCCCAATGTCCAAAAACCATGATCATGGCATATGGCACAACACAGGTAAAAAACAGTTCAGACGGGAACAAGGGGGCTCAGTGGTTGAAAGGCAGAAAAGGAAAGCAGAAACACTAAGGTAACACTGGACACATTCTCTCCACTGGCTCCAGAGAAATAATCTGGCCCTGATGACTGTTAGCAGGGAGCTTAAATGGAAGCAGGTGGATCAGATGAGCAGTAATGTGAGACTGGGCCGAGTTAGACAAGTGAATGAAATGAGTAATTAAGGCAGACATCAGCGCAAAGATCATGACACGAAGATCACAGTCTGCTATGCAGGGTACGCAGCAGAACCAAGGTGATGATCAGTTACTTTTGGCCAGTTTCATATTCATTTCATATATAAGTGTGGATGAGAAACATGTAAAACAACTTAACCAAATCATATTATATGACAGATAAGAGATCCACCAAACTTATTTTGAAATCAGAAAAAAAAAATGTTTTATTGATAGTGACAGATGTTAAGTTTTTTCTTAGTTTGAACAAATCTTGTGACATATAGTATATAAGATTTATATATAAGTTTACACTTTTTCTTTTATTCCTCTGAGAAGAAATAAATCTCACCTGGCTTTCTGTCTCCTACCTAATACAATTTTTTTTAAATATATTTCTATCAATCTAGTCTCCTTAAAATGAAAACCCCTCCGCACTTCTTCCTCCAAGTCGGGTGTGTTTGAGGACATCCAGAGTTTAGGTTTGGCCTGACCAGACTTTAAAATTGCAATTTATCATTAATGTTCTTTTAACTCTTGTGCAGCACGTGTTAAGAAAGCTTAAACATGTTTTTTTTATTAAGTAATGGAGTAATTTTGTCATGGGTGAGGATAGAGGCCAAAGCAGTTAAAAGCATTATTTAACACTTTAAACTGGATCTCATGTAACTGTTTTCATTTGTTCAGACTCTTTTGGGAGAAAGATTATAAAGGGTACATGGCATTGACTGCTTTATGGCAATATGTTTCTATTTCCAGAATATGGTTTCAATAATGCTCACTGAAACACTTACAGCGTATAAATCCAGCTGTTATCATTTCCTTTTACAAGGAAATGATTGTGGCCAAGTATCCATAGCTTTTACCAATTGTATGTATAACCTTTATATTGTCCATCTGTCATCATAACACGATTGTAATGATTTGCACATTGAAGCAGGAATGCTTTTTTTTAAAATACTAACAGATTTTAGCTGGTTTCTTGGCTTTTTGTGCGCATAATTTTCTCATGTTTTCAATACCCCCCTCTGTTATTTTACCTAATTACACATAACTTGTGGATTAATCTGTTTTGACTTCTTTTTAATGTGCAGATCTTTTACGTTTTTTCCAGCATGTGGTATTTAAGGTTAACGGGGCCCATTAGGTATACTTACGCTGGGGAAAAAATGATGTTGTTTTGTTTTATTTTATGTTTTATTTTAACAGCTGTGTTCTTTCTTTGTTGTTGTTTTTTTTTCTTTTTTTTTGAAGTTCTTGGAAATATAGTTGACTACATTTTATATGAGAAAATGAATAAAACAGTAAGATTAAATAAATGTGTAAATCTGT
>JAGKQL010005364.1:0-11611 GCA_018398635.1 Cyprinodon brontotheroides
AGAAATGGAGAGCAAATATTGTCAGATCCAGCCTTAAGAAACACCAAGATGATGTGATGATGTGAACGCTAAGTGGCTTTTTGTTGACATTTATTGCCCTGCCAGTTTCTGACGACTCAATATTTTGTTTTTTTGTCCGACTGGGGAACTAAATAGGTGACAGGCGTGTTGAAATAATGCAACTGAACAGTGAAAATGAGAAACTGCAAAGACTCACTCTTAGGGGATACTTTGAAAAGTCATTAAACCCAAAATCTCTTATGGCAGAGGGATAACGTCTATTATTTAGAATATATTTTAGAATATATAGGATCCAACACATTTACAGGAAGAAGCTGTGAACTCCTCATAGAAAGGACTGGGATTAGACTTAGGCTCAACTTTATTTATCCCTTGCGATCATTCTTTCAGGGAAATTCTGGTTCCAGTAGTTTATATAGAGTACAGATAATATAAAAAGAGTGTATATAGTACAAAAGATATTATGATAAGAAAAGTTGTAATGTCCTGGAATATTTTTCCTTTAGATATAAAAATATTTGCACAGCAAAAAGCTAAGGAAAGACCACACTGTAGTTGACTTGGATTATTGCACTTGCACTTCATTAATGTACTGAACATATAAATAAATAAATGAGTTAATAAATATAAATAAAAAATAAAATTAAGACTGAGGTCCTTCCTGCTGAAAAGTACAACTGTTAACAACTGCTCCATCATGATCTATTTATTTATTTCATAGGTGAAAAATAAAAGTCTAACTATGTATTTATTTTAGGTTAATCCGCTTATCCTAAAATGTATTCATGGATCTTCAAAAACCTGACAGATTTAGAATAAAATTTATTTACAATCAACCCAAGAAGTTATAGTTGTAGTCATAAAAAATAACACTAGTGAAGTAAAGCAATGGTAAAAAACTTTAAATAACACAGATAGTTTTATTCTACTTTCAGGAATTGCTATTTTCCTTAAAATCAAAATCAGAATTACTTAAATGATTTAATTGCTGACCAATATTTTGCACGTGTATTTTGACTAGATTAGCTTGGATTTCTTGATGCTTAAAGGCCTTGTTCCTATCACTCTAAACGTCAGTTCTATTTAGAGATTTCTCTTGATATAAATTAGGTAACAACAAAACATAGATGTTACCTCATGTTTCTCAAATAAAAATATTACTTTAAATCCAGATCTCTTGGGGGTAGGACTAAGCTAGGCTTTAAATATTGAAGCTTGATACCATCTGAGTCTTCTTTACAAACATTTTATGATGCATAAAGGCCCATTGTGTTTTAAATTGTGCTTTAAATAGACTGCAGCACCCACTCAAAGCTGAATGCCATCCAAGTCATTAAAACCCATAACTATATTTAAAGGAGGTGTTTAATCCTTTTGCTTCCAGCATTTTATTTTCAAGTGCATCTCTTTTCTAGATGTCTTGGTTAATACAGAAGAAAATTTAACTACATGTATGAATTTGATTTAGGTTTGACATTACTATTACTTATTGCATTTTCATTTATAAGAAATTTATTTATTTTTTTTAACTACAAAAAAATGATTGGATTTGGAGGTGACAAAAGGCTATAAGAAGGTAATATTTGATAAGAGAAATATAACAAAATCTATCTTGCCTCTATTAATCCAGATTAGTTGATTTCAGACATTGAATTTTTTGGCCCATCCGAGAGGGAAAAAAAATAAATAAAAGCACAACTCTATGCTCTTAAAAGAGCCTGCTTTGTATAAATACGATAAATATTTAGGGTATGCATACACTATTTTATAAACTTTTAAACTATCATGATGTTTGCACTGGTTGGGTGTATATGTAGACCACTGATTGCCACCAATGTCCATCATTAATGAGTCTTTCCTTGGAAAGTAACAACCAAGCAGTGGTAAAATCAATAAAGCTATTTCCAATATTTGACAGGTTCTGTATAAATAACCAGTCAATCTCTCTGTGATGACAGTTACTTGGAAAATCACCAGCTACTTAATCATTACCTAGGGCATTAAATACCTCACAGGAACAGAGACATTTGTTCTCTCTTTAAAGGGCTGTAAACTTGAAAGGACTGGTTACACACATCATAAAACGCTATCTATGTGTGGTGTCTGATCTATAATTGGATAATTATTGTTGTTACATTTCATAGACACCATAAGGTTGTTGTTTTTTATTCTTCTTGACACTTCAGTGATTAATGAAATTCAAAGCAACAATTGTTTGGAAAGTGTAATTACTTTCCGATTACGCTGAAATACTATTTCAATATTTGTATTTGTTGGACCCAATTTTCTATACATAAATTTAAGCAGTCTCAGTAAGTTAAGCAAATCAGTCTACTTTCAGAAATGCCTCCTAAAGAAAATAAAAAAAAACCCAACAATATAATCCGCAAAAGTCATTCGACTTGTCATGTCCTAAATAGACTCCCCCCGACTCCCAATAAAGGCACTTAAGAGTTCCCTAGTTGTTGAACTTCCTGTTTCAGCTACTTATTTTGCTCTTTGCACAAACCCCAAGATGTTTACTGAGATACAACAAGAACTGTGAGGGTTAAAAAAGACAAATGTATTCAAATAATTACAGAAAAAGTGGGTCTGGCTAAAAGTTATTTGGGTTTTTTTCTGCCATGTTTTATATCTATGCTGATTATTCTATTTTTTGTTGCCTATTATTTCCCTCAATTTACATGTTCATCGTCTTTTTTTTCCATGTTCAGTTAGAAATGCTGGTTATAGTACCTTAAAATGTAGTGGCCACCGTATTTAGACAGTTCTGGTTTCTATTTTTGGATTATCATTTGGCAGTGCATATAGAATCTTATTCAGTCATGCCATTAAAAGCTAGAACATATTAAGGTTGACCATTTAAAAAGACAAAACAAAAAAAGAGCAAAAATAATACAAACTTTTGTTAGTGGAGTATTTCAAGCTAAAGCTTAAAGTACAATGCCAAGCAAGCTTCTCATATTAGAACCATGCTAACATCATGAATATGTATTTCAATCGCATTTCATTGTTAAAATGATTGATAAGAAATTTCCCAATAACTTCTTTGGGGTAAATTAAATTGTTATGGATATAGTTCTCATCCAATACATCTGTTTCTTATTTAGCTGTGAATTGGAGAAAGATAATGAAACTCATGTAGGCAAATCAAAGTGATAAACTACTTTAATCTAATGTAGTGAACAAATAACCTTCAAGGAGAGACGTTAAAAGTCTGTGAACAGAGTAACTACATAGTAGACCTATAGCCCTCCACCCAGAAGGTCAAGTGCAAATCTTGAAGGACTTGAGACATACCTAACAGTGGCTCTCCAGCCCCACCCAGGCCTTTCATCTTCACACAGTGGTGGGCCTCATGCGTCCATCTCTTTCTGCTGAGCTCTTTACCCAATACCATCAGGAAAAGAACTGTGAGCTAACTCCCCCTTTTTGCATTTTGTGATGGGTCCTTTTCTCACTCTTTTACTTTGCACTTGAGTGTAGGGCTATTGAGGTCGGTCTGAATGGGACCCACTCCACCCAGAGGGAATATTGTCTGACCGCAGACTAGAATCTGCGAGACCTCCTCTCTCTCTCTCGGCCTGCACCACCACTTCAAAGAAGAATAAAAAATGTGGCACATGAGCACTATTAATAAATGTATCGCTTCAGCTGCCTTTTTTGGGGGGGGTGAGGAACTTTTGGTGCTGCAAAGCCACCAGTCCTTTACAGTATTGCTCAGTTTTTTGTGCCCTACTTTTTTTAGTTTAAGAAGTTTTAAAAGCTTGCAGTCTGGCTGAGCAAGATATGGCTTGTGTTTTTTTAGCCTTGATGAATGATGGAGAGGTAGCTACCTAGGGTGCTGGCCTTTTTCCCCCTTCATCATTTTGTACTTTCATGGTTTTAGTTGTATCATAATTTGAGGGTCTGGAAAAGAGGTTTCATAATTTGAGGGCATTGAAAAGGATCTGTGCTACACTAAAGATTTTGAACCAGTTCTTCATAGATTTTTATTTACATTGGCTGCTTTCCATGTGCGATTTGACAGTTCTTGATTCAAAGTATTTTCCAATACTTCTTTAAGTAAAATATCACCATACTGTATAACAAAGTAATTATGCTATTATGATTTAACCAGCTAAAAACAAATTGCTTGTTTATACAGATTGTGAATCAGCCAATCATGAAGCATCATATCAATGCAATCTCACTTGTTCTGTGGAGCTTGGGTGGATCTATATGCTGAGAGGCAAAGAGGTGAGCTTATAGTTTATTTATTTTATTTTTTTATGAGAGACAGCTAACATCCATATTATGGCAGAGCATCAAAGGGTGGGGTGTGGAATAGTGTGGTGTGGCTGAAAAAAGATGAAAAACAATGGTACCAATACAGAGAATTGAGCTATGGAACCAGGATCCACCTGTGAAAGATGAAAGAAAACTGACAGGAATATAATTACAGGACAAATCTGGTCATAGGTGAACGGTGTTGGATGATTAATGGCAATGAAAGAAAAAAAGAGAAGAACAGCAGTTGAACGTGATCAGTCTCTTTACACTTACACAGAAAACAAAGCCATAACTGACCTTGACACAAACTACCAGAAGAGTCTAACAAATAAAACCTGACATGAAATTAAGATTAATTTAGAGAAAAGGGACTAAAAACAATCCAGAAAGCATGTATAAATCCCAAACCAGTATGAATGTGGAAAAACAAACGTATACAACAAAACCAACAACAGGCTAAGGAAAGACCAAAACACAAAATTCCTGAAGTTAAAAATTCAAATGAATGCATTCAATCATTGGCTTCTTCCAGTAGGATGAGTTTCCAGCTCAAACTGGTTTGCTAAGGATGATAATGAGATCCCTGCAATCAGATTATCTGAGCCTTTTATTGAGGTGGAGCTGACGGATCTCCTCTATTATGTCCACATGGAATAAAACCTCTAAGAATGTTTTCAACAACTTGTTGTACCTATTCTATGAAAAATACTATCGGGTTCCATCAAATGGCAAACAAACTGGTAAAGCATAAATAGAAAATCAGGGTACAATTGGAAATGGATGAACTTATCTGAAGCTACATATTTCTGCTGTTTTCAGGTGAACTAGTTAACTACACCTGCGTTTTTGTTTTCTGGAGTATTTCAAGTCTAGATTGACAAATTTCTTCTGTGTGAACATGGCTAATTATTTATTTTGATCAAACCCCTCCTCCTGTGTTATATATTAATAATTAAGAAATATTAAACTGGGAAAAATAAAAACCAAAGAAAGGGAGCTTAAAAAACATAATTGGGTTAATGTGAAGAGTTAAAAAAAACACAGCAAACCTGGCTTCTATATCTATCATAATATTCTTACAAGCAAATGTAATGCAAGGCTCCATATGTCCGAGAAGCCTTGTATTAAGTATCCTGTGGAGGACGTTGGGGGGTTGGGTCTGCAAGCATTAAGTGGTTTGGTTAGTTGATTTCATAGTGTCTGAGTAACAGCCTACACGGGTAGTGTTGCAGACTAAAAGCAAGAAGGGACTGGTGGTGTGAGAAGACGATGAGAAAAGATTGACAGGCAGAGATGAGATGAGGTGAGGGGACACGAGGGAGGGAAGGTGTACTAGCTGACAACGGGTTAACAGGAATCTTTATTTTTAACAACATGTCATCACTAGCCGCCCATCTGCTCATGTGCTGTCACAGTCCCTTGGGAACATGAAGGGATGTGTGTGTGCATGTGTGTGTGTGTGTGTGAGGGATGAGAGAGGAAAAGATGTATGCAGTCCCATCACAGATCACATCAGCGATGAGCACCCAAATGAGGAGCAGGGGAGAGGACAAGGTTAGAGAGGTGGGTGGCACACAGATATCTGGCCCATCTAATATCCAAGGTGAGCTGCTGTGTGTCTGTGGCTTATTGAGATTAGTTGGGTCGATCTGTAGCTGCCCTCTCTGTGTTTAGATGGGGGTTGGAAAGGGGGTGGAGAAGGTGGATGAGAGGGAATCTGTTAGAATGGAGGAGGGAGAAGGGCTATGAGTACACATAAAGGGGGTAATGTGATGATGGAGTTCCAGGGGTGGCCCCAATAACTCATCTTATTTATTTCTGTCTGAATAAAATGAGTTCCTGCAGAAGGTGGGAGTGATTTCAGAGAGATATTTACCAGTGGAAGTAATCAGGGAGGGAGGACTAGCTCCAGGAAGGTCTGGGGGTGTTTGGGCACATGCACGTCTGGCTAAATATGTGGCAGAAGTTATGAGGTGATTAAATACAAACAACAAACTGTTCTATAATCTTTTTAAACATTTAGTCTGAATGAGAAATCCTCTACTTATCCCAGATTATATTTTATTGTATATCTGGATATTCAAATAGACTCGAGATAGTTATCAAATGATAAATAATAATAATACTGAAAGGAAGGATGCACAATGAAAAAAAAAATAAAATAAAAGACTAATGGTACAATCACACCAAACAGCGCCGTCTGGTGGCTCCCTAGGGGGCCATGGCCTCCTCTTTTAAAACCTCTGTCTGCTCTTAGATAACCAAGGCCCTATGGCTCAAGTCTACATCAATACCCAGAACCAGAGGATGGAGCAGCATCATCAAGTATTTCTGCAAAACCATGTAGCCTGTAGCTCACATATCACCCCCACACAAGAAAACAACAAAAAAGGCAAAGGGGGAATTTATCTGATTGATAATGTAGAGCAGACATCCCCAAAGTCAGTCCTCGAGGGCGGCTGTCTTGCAGGTTTTAGAGGTTTCCCTGCTCCAACACAGCTGATTTTAATTGAAAGCTGATTAATAGGCTGTTGCTTAACTTGAGTCATCATAATCAGCTGTGCTTAAAGCAGGGAAACCTCTAAAACCTGCAGGACAGCGAGCCCTCGAGGACCGACTTTGGGGATGCCTGATGTAGAGGAAAGCAAAATGCTTTACATTACTTAGAAGACATATGATAAAAATGTTAATATTTTCTCATCTTGTCCAGCTGACCTCCAACAGTTACTATGCACCTAAGGTGGAAAATTTCCAACCCCAAAAATCCCTCTCCAGTTGTCCTATTTTACGATGCCAATCCAAATTCATACAGGTCAAACCCCTGTTTGTGAACACACTGCAAGAGCAAAAGTCCTTCCCAGATGACATGCGGAGAACAAGTAGAGAAAACCCCAAAGACATGGCTGAAAGAGCAAAATGTTGTTGTTTTGTTGTTTATGCTGTGGGAATAAGAAACATTTTGCTCTATTCTTATGGAGTATAGCTATGATTTCAGATAGATACCATGCAGGATCGCACAGAATATGACTCAGGTTTAAGTTTGTAAATAGCTGATCTAAGGTTCTTTACCATACTGCCAAATCGGAAGCCAACTTTTTCATTGTGTTGTTTCATGATTTGAGAAGGGCAAGATAAACAAAATTCAGCCAGACCAATATTTTTTATTCAAAAGTCTATAACTTAAGCAATTTAAAAATGCAGGCTTTCAGTTTAGTTTGGTCTGAGTTCAGGCTTTAATGAATTGTATTGATTATTATTTTTTTCTTTTTTTTTTTTTATCTGTTGCATTTTTCCTTGTGTTTCCATGAGCATATATATGATGGTCGCTTATATTGTTCTTAGTTCCCTTGTGGTATTTCCATCCATTTGTTCTGAGCCTCAGTTCATGTTCCATAATTTTTTTTCATTACATCCACCTGTTCCTTTCTCTTTTAACCATTGCTCCAAGTTAAAGCTCTTGGATTTGATCTACTCTTCCATGTTTTATCCTTTTGTTCCCCTCATCTATCCTATCTATTGCTATCAAAATGGGGTCTTAACTCCCCTCACATGAAATTATTTTCTCTGCAGACTTAAATCATTGTCTATAACATCTGTTCTTTACATAATTATCCTACATCCTGCTCTTGTCTTGGTCCTGCAACACTAGCTGTGTTTCCAGTGACCATTAAATTGTGCAAATTGTAATTCCCAAAATGATGTGGTTAATGGAAATGTGGCAATTAAAAAAAAAAGAAGAAGAAGAAAGCGTATGTGTTTTGATGAAAGCTTTTTGCACTACGATGAGGTGGCTTTCTGACCGTATTGAAAATTGAACATTTTGTAAAACTGCAATATTAACAGCTTCTTTTGCCTTACAAAAGTCAAAACAAGCAGAAATTTCTAGTGGCAGAAAGACAAGGATTACAGCAGGAAATAGTAGGAGATAATGAGTTACAGTATCGTAAGAAGAAACTTATTCAATTCAACTCAATACTTTATTAATCCCAAAGGGAAATTGAATCATGTGATTATAATAGCATTTCTTTATTATAGAGAATGTTAGTTATTTTGACATAAGCAGAATATGTATGAACAAAGTATGGTGCAAATTTGTAACGGAAACACAGCTACTGTTGCCTTTGTATTCCAATACAAATTACATCACTCCATTCGTAATTATCAACTAAATGTGTTTGGCACACATTTCCAGAGAAATCCTTAGCCAGCATTAGCCTTATGTCTGGGCTGAATCTGCAGCTCAAACTGATTACTGAAATCTTTCCTCCCACAGTCTCTCTTCCATTCCCTCATCCTACAGGCAGGGAACCTTCTAATGCTAATTAGTCCAGAGAAACTACCGTAGTCTTATTGAGAAGTCCACTTCAAGCCACACACTTTCTTAACCATCTCAGCCTCACAGGACATATACAGTTAAAGCTGTAATGAAGTTACGAGAGTTTTGAGAGCACTGTTTTATATTTTATTAATGATGCACACACACATATAAAAAGTTAGTAAGCTTAAATAAAGTGTAAAAGACAACAATTTTATTTTGTTTGGGGTTAATAGTTTAAGATACTTTGCATCATGCTCCGAAAGACTTAAGGAAATGACTGGCAGCCAAGATTTTTTTGGCAGCGTTAAAATGTTCCTATCTCCATCTCTTTCTTGCATTCATCCCCTTCCTTTTTTCCTTTCTTTACAACCACCATCTCCCTCACTCTCTGTTCACAGTGTTTCCTCATTTCTGATCCATTTTTTATGCATTACTCCATTACTCTCACTCCCGTTTACAGTGCATTACCTCCTCCCATCTTTCACAAACACACTTTCTCTCTTCTTTTTGTCCTTCTCATTGTTCCCTCGCCTTCCTCTGATGTACCATAACACTTTTCATTGTTTCTCTGCATAACCTTCTTTTTTAATCTGTTTATTTTCTCCGGTCACATCACCTCACACCAAGGATTTCTCCAACATATATCTTCATCTTCCATCTAGCTTTGCATGTCTTTTTGTGCAGCCGCCCCTCCTTGTAATTGGTTATTCAAAGCATGCCTTGTTCATTTGGTTTCATTGGTACCCATTGTCTTCTCTCTTTTACAACACAATTGTGCAAATGTCAGCAAAATCAATTAGCAGTAAATGTAATTGGCAGAGAAGGCATGTTTGGGAATTTAGGGCATACATGCCATGAGCAGACAGCAAATAATGTTTTTGTGATGAATCACCATATGACAAGCAGAGAAAGGGATAAGTGAGCATTGTTTGTGGAGATCCCGTTGTTTCTAGCTGTAATGATGCAAGTTCAAAAGCGATGCAGGAGTTCGTGTTTGACTGTAGGACACAGCAGGTGGGACCCCATTTTCATAGCTGTGGACAAGATATAAAAGAAATATCATCATTGTGAATTGTACCTTAAATAATAAAAACAAATATTTTATTTTTTAGCCAAACATCTGGAGTAGAGAGGATATTATTGGAACTAATAACATTTTGCAAGAGTTTTCAGGAGCATTTAAAGAAAGTCCGATATGGAAGTAAATAAATTACTGCAAAATTACCTCTCAGATTTCAAATGGCTATTTACTCCTGCCCAACTTTGGCTTTGTTCTACTTAATCTATGGACAAAAGTGGCGTCGGATGTAGAAGTTTGCCCTGAAATGGAAAGGTTGATGGTTCAAGACCCGGCTCCGGCTTCCAGTGTCGTGGTGTCCTTTGGCAAGCCACTTTCCTCCTATTACCCACTGATGGTGCTCACAGGGCCAGTGTGCAGCAGCCTAGCTTCTGTCTGTGAGCCCCAGTGCTGCTGTGGTTTGCCATCATCAGTGTGTGAGTGAATGGGTGAATGACTGAATCTAGTGTAAAGCACTTTGGTCAATTCTCCTGGCTTAAAAAAGTGCTATATACTGTAAGTACAGTCCATTTACCATTAGTCATCAAAACATTGACAAGCTCACCTAATGTATCACAAAATAAAAAAATCTTTTAGTACTATTGTGTAGCCTCCTTCACACACCCTAAATGATGTAAGATGTGTTTCAAGAGACAAAACGAGAGACTGACCACTAGCAACGGGTCAGTCTTCTTTTCCGTGGCTACAACATTTATACAAATGTTCACAGACTGTAAAATGTTAGTCAATTGACTGGTTTTACACCTTAGCTTACGGGAAACCATAATTTACAGGTTCTCTTACAGGTAAAGAATAAGAAAGAATAAGAAAATGTTTTTTTTCTTTAATTAAGGCCGATACAGTCCCTTTCTATTTCTGCCCGGGTAACTGCCAATACTGTTCATTCTAAAAAACTGCCACTGCCATCCTATCATATCCATTGCCATTTCTCCATTACCTAATTTTATTTCATACCAGTAACATGCCTACACATCATTTTTGCACATCAGATCATTCATTTCTGCATTTCAGTATTTTAATAAATTATAAATTGATAAGACCAAGAATTAGATTCTACAATGATGTCGTCGAGACATTGACGACATTTCCAAAACTGTACTGTCTCTGTCCACAGTCACCCCTCACAATAACGACCAGCTTGCATTTCTTATAAGGATGAATTTAAGAGAGGAAATGACAAGAGTTAACTGACCAAAATGAGTGTGTTTTTGTTATTTTCCAAAACACGGTCTAAAAAAAGCAGTTACTAACACATGAAATGATAAAACCAAGTCTCAGAACGATCCACCAGACAAGATGTCCACTCTCTCACAGTTACCCTCTTGTTGTTGTTGCGATCACAAGACCTGCAAGCACAAAAGATGATGATGACTTCATAATATTGCACTTTCTTCAGCAATGTAAATGTATTTGAAACACAGATAACCAAATTTGCATGATTTTGCAGATGTGGGAAACACAGTTGTCATTGCCTTAGATTTCGCTGTTATCTCTGAAGGGTACTCCTTCAATTTGTGTTAATCCATGAGCAGCAGGGGACACAATGGGTAATAAACATTATCATTGCTGGGAATAGCTTGACATTGACTCAGACAGCCCCACTGCCACAAAAAACTGTCACTGAAGACTGGCATAGAGAGCTGGGAGTGGGGGAGGATAGACGAGTGGATTGTAGGGGAAAATAGCGCATGGCAAGATGACAGAAGATAAAATGAAGGGCAGATTGACATAGGAAGAGAATAAATGTGTGCGTTAAAAGGGAAACAGGTTAGATGGGGAAATGGGGAGAGGAAATGTTAAAGAAAGAGAAAGCTAATGGAGAAATTATGTGGTTATATGGAATCAGCAGGGAGGACAAGATAGGAAACAAAGATAGGATGGATGGATGGATGGATGGATGGATGGATGGATGGATGGATGGA
>JAGKQL010005367.1:0-11672 GCA_018398635.1 Cyprinodon brontotheroides
TACGACTTTATCCTCCTAATGCTACGACTTTATCCTCCTAATGTTACGACTTTATCCTCCTAATGTTACGACTTTATCCTCCTAATGTTACCACTTTATTCTCCTAATTCGAATTCGGACCGAGCTTGGATCAGTTAACCATGCCGAGCTTAGTTCCTTACGACCGTTTATACACTACTCTAGCACGGTTTCTCGCCTCCTAGTGACGATCTGTGGTACTACTGCTCTCTACAGGCAATCAAGCAAATCAACATGGCTGTGCCCGTAACATTCAGGATGTTTGGTAATTAATTGTGTTATTTTATTGTTTGTGGAGTCAGACGAAGCAGGCAACCTTTGGTGAATTTTATTTGACAGAGTCGGCTTTTGGGAAGTGGATACAACAAACGATAGTCTAATCAGGGCTTCCAGACACAGGAAACAACGACAGACGTTGTGGTTCATTACACTATTAACCCTTTATAGGGCACTCTCAGGAAATACTTTGAACATAAAAAATTCAAGCAAAGAGTGTTATTGGAATGCAGGACAACCTTTGGAACAATAAAAAAATCAGTATATTTTGATGGCAAAAACTGATGTCGATGTAATAACAGGAAACGGCCATTTGCCCTAACATATATTAGGAAAGAATTGAATAGTGCTTCTATAAGAAATTCATGAAAACAACTTCAAGAGTGAAAGAAACACGAAAAGAAACTTATTTTGTTCCATAATAACCTTAGAGGCGTTAATGCTGATACAAGCGCTAACATTTATTTCTTTAACATAGCTTGTTGACTGTTGCACTTTATTTTTTTAATTTTATTTAGCTTTTTAACTTTTTTGCTTAGCTTTTTACCTTTTTTTTCTCAATTTCTTACATTTTTTCAACTTAATTTAGAGTTTTAGGGAAAAAAGGCTAATATCGAATTTTCATCTAACATTGTTAGAAACTAAACCTCTTTTTATTAAGAGGTTTTCTTTGTTGCTGCCTTATTTCAGTTACTATGTATAAGTCTGGGTAAATATACTTTAATGTCACTTACACCAAAAGCTGTATTGTTAAAAACTATAATTAACATCAAACATATGTTAGCAACAAATAAAAAAGAAAACTGTTGTTCAGTTGACAGATTCCTCTGATAAAGCAGCTCAAACCGACTCTGCTCCAGTGACCAAGCAGAGAGATAACAGGAGCACAAATCCAAGAACAAATAGAAAAGCATTTCCTCTCCACCCAGATGTCCTCTGATACTGAAACGCTGCGTTTGCTTCGCCCACCAGTCACTGAATAAACCAGAGCGCAGGGATCTCAGAAGCTCCAACGCATTCAGCTAATGTATGTGCATTTCTCATGGCCCCAGGGAGCCAATCAAAACGCTCCCTTAAGTGATCAAAACGTTTCAGGCTGCTAACGAGACGACCTCGGTGGAACGCGTTTATGCATTTGCTTAAAAAAGAGAAAACATACCTTTAAATACACAAGCATTAGTAGAAATGTATTAGTACCACTGAGTACGGATGGTTTACTGTCCCCTAAAGCTTAACCTCTGCTCTCCTTTGGAGATGATCCAAATGAGCTTCCGTACCAAACAACACAATCAGCTCAACTTCTAAGATCAGTCGGGACCTTAAAGTCCTCACCTGCCAGCTTTTTGGATCTGCAGCCTTTTTATGTTTAACCTCAGCTGATGCCAGGAGGATGAAAAAAAAAAATATGTGGAATTTGATTTTAATGTTTTCCATTAGGGATGCACGATATTGGGATTTTTTGGCCGATATCCGACATTTGAGTATGCTATTTTAAAACTCATGTAGCCGATAACCCGACATCGATACCGATGTTAAAGCTGGACAAAAATAAGCAGTCATTGAAAATAGCAGTTTTGTTATCCATTTCTGACACTTTGAAAAATAGCCTACTCAAATATATTTTCATATGTTGATATCAAATCGGATTTTTAAAGCCGCTGTATCAGTCTGTTTTACTTTTCAAAATCTCGCGTGAAATTTCATTCGTTAGTTGGCTAAACTCTCGTGATATTTTTGCAAATTCTTGTGAGATTTTGTTAGTAAAATAGACTTGGAAACTGGGCCATCATACATCAACATATGTAAATACTGCTATTGTTGGTGGATTTTCAGGGGAAATGGTAAAATTTCCATGACATATTTCAATATTTCATTAGTAAAAGAGATTGATATGGAATTACTAAATGGCAATATATCAGCATATGAAGATATTGGGATATTTTAATGTATCAATATTTTTCTTCTCGTCTTAAATAGTTTTAAGTCTGTAAAAAAGAAGTTTTTGAAGAAGTAGTATTTATTTTTTTAGACTTTAGAAACTTTAGAACTTTAGAAGCTGATCAACATGTCGGGCTAAATATGGTGGCGTGGCCGTGTCCCATATTCAGTTTAAGTGCCTACAATGTATACGGGCTTCATTATATCGTGCATCCCTATTTTCCATGACAGAAAGTGTAAATCTATACTTAATGGGGATAGGAGTTACTTTCTCCTACTCTAAAACAGGCAGGATCTGAACATAGTTTGCTGTGAAATAAACAGAAAAAGAGAGTTTCTTGTCTTTTTGAAAAAATAAAAATTATTTTTGGGTTGCTCAGTGGCCGCAGCAGGTAGCACTACTGCCTTACAGCAAGGAGGTTTTGGGTTTGATTCCCAGCCCGGGCTCTTTCTACATGTTTGCATGTTCTCTCAGTGCATGCATGGGCTCTCTCCGGGTCCTCCAACAGTCCAAAAACATGAATGTTAGGTTAATTGGCTTCTCTAAATTCTCCTTAGGTGTGAGTAAGTGGTTGTTTGTCCTGTTTGTCTCTGTGTTGCCCTGTGATGGACTGGCGACCTGTTTCAGGTGGACCCCGCCTCTCGCCCGTAGACAGCTGGAGACCCCTGGAGACCAGCACTTTGGGATAAGTGTGAAAGAAAATGGATGGATGATCATTTTTATTTTTGCAGAATCTCAAAACGGACCAACAACCAACTAGTGGATTAAAGAAAATCACTTTAACTTACATGTAAACAATAAATAAAAAGTTCTTTAGTTTAGGTTTGATGAGTTAAAATAGGTCTTTTTTTCCCCCCTAATTGTTCTTCTAACAGGGGAACTTACAGCACTACTGGGCTAAATTAGTCCTCATCTTCATTCAGAGCAGTGATTAAAACAGAAAACTTCTAGAGTTGTGTCTCCAAAGATGAACTAAAGGACAAATGTGATGGAGAACTGAAGCACAGAGGGTCATCTTTGGGTCAACACGTCTCCATAGCAACCACTGGGGGATCTTCCTGGCAAACGAGTGTTTAGGAACGAAGAAAACGTTTTCTTCTAAAGTCATCTGGGATTTTAACTGGAAACATGCAGAAAAGATTCCAGGATTACGGCACCAAAGAGGCGTGCAGGTCTAAGCAATCAGATCCACACCAAGATATAAATATAAAAGGAAAGTCAGAAGAGAAAACTACAAATCTAGAGCATTAAACGACAATTCATGAAAAACAGGATACAAAGTTTTAAAGAAACATGCAACTGAGACGGATTTTTAAATGTACAACATGGGAATATGTTTATATAAGCTCAAAAGGAACAGATATAAAAAAAAAACAGATTAAAAATAAAAATTATACAACATAGCATTACAGTTAAATGATTTAATTTGGGAAACTGAATTTTTTTTTACCAGCTTTTATTGTTTATTCACAAGTACAGAGCACTCTCTGCATTTAAACCCCTTGGGGAGCAGTGGGCTGCCATTGTGCGGCACCTGGGGAGCAGTGTGGGGTGAAGGGTCTTTGCTCAGAGACCCAGAGTGGCAGTCTGTGGGAGTGGGACTCAGAACCTCAGGATTAACACTTTTAGCCCATTTTTCTGTAGTGTCAGGATGAAATCGAATGATTGACACCAACAATTTGACAATTGCTCCTGTCTCTGCTTTTGGCTCATGCAGAATCCCCTGGCTGCTTCAGAATGAGCTTCCATGGTGTATGTCCGATAATGTCCTTAAAAACAACTAGCTAAGCGTTCTTTTTTTAAAAATATGCTACTCACCGTGTCAACGCGCAGTTCAATCAAGTTCCACATTTCTCAGAAATGAAAAAAAGCGTTCCTGTAGTGTTTTATTTAGCATTTTGTAAATCCCATTGAGTTCTTGAGGAAGTAATTCGTATTCTCCTCGCCACCGAAAGCGAAGTAAGGACTGTTTACACAGTTGTAAGCCTTTCCCCATAAGGCCCAAGTGTTTCTGCTTTACTCTGTGTACTCCGCACGTCCAGGTGCTTCACGTCTCTGCTAAACACTTTAAAAAACTCTGAAAATGGAATCACGAAAGGTGGATTCTTGGGAAGGACATATTGGACTTTGAGTTTGTCGGTAGAGGATACCATCGCCAACTAGTGGTCTGAGAGTGTGCAACGCCTCAGATTCGAACCAGGAGTTGAAGTTTATAGCGTAAGTTGTGATGTATCGGGAAAAATAGTTCTGGGATTTTCAAACAAATGCTAAATAAAACAAGACAGGAATCCAAGTTTTTCTCTTCACTTTTAAACTTTTGGAAACGCCAAGCTGAAACGTTTCACTCCAAATTCCTCGGTGAGTGGTAGCATATTTAAAAAAAAAAAAAAGAACGTTTAAGGTTGTTTTAATGACAGTTCTCGGACATGCTTCTATGGAAGCTTTACCCTGAAGCCAGCCAGGATTCTGCATGAGCCAAATAGCAGAGACAGGACTAATGCGTCAAAATTTTGGTGTCGATCATTCGATTTCATCCTGGACACTACAGAAAATGGGCTAAAAGTGTTAAAAACCGGAATTATCCTTTAAAGAGGAAATTGGGCGAAAAAAAAAAAGGAAATATAAAAACTACAGTTAGGGATGTATGAACACTAGATTCCATGGATATTATGATACATTTTTGAATATTTGCGATACTTATAAAATACTTTGTACACTATAAAATGCAAAAGTGGTAAATTTGGAAAAGTAAAAAAGATGGATGTAAATATTGCAACAGAACTGATTATGGTAAAAGTGGGCCAATCGCCATGATTTATGCATTGCGATTCAAATTCCTTTTGTGATCTACTGCATCGATTCTTAAAGGCAAGAATCAATTATAAAAAATTTTAAAAAATGAACAAATAAAATACATTAATGGTTGGAGTATAAAACATATTGAGGAAAACTCTAGTGAAAAGTTAATGCTAGAAGAGAGGGACTAAAACCTAGAACAAATAATAATGGATGTCTATTCTATAATGGGTCTGTTTCTTTTATGTGTTGTCTTCTCAATTCAGAGGGCCTCATGCCTGTTTTTTGCTCTTGAAATACATATTTTTCCTAACTCCGCCCCTAATTATAAGAGCTGATCCAACAAACAAAGCCTTTCTGTGAGATAAATGTGCACAGTACCACGGATCCTCTACCATGCCTTACAGCGAGCAGACTGTTCTTTTCCATCACTGTTTGGTCCACCTGAACTGGTGGTTAACGTTTCAGCAGAGCTCAGCAAACTCCACATGTTTACATTTGTTACAGTAGGACAGGAAATGATCTTTCTATGCCTGCTTCCCAACGTTTGGTTTGGATGTGGAGAGCATCGTAGCTGTCATGAAGACTTAACGACCCAAAGATCTCAGGGCTGACCGCAGCTCTCCAACAGCAAGCCTCAGACGTGTTTTTATTTCCTCCACAATCCTTTTCACCCTGAAAGGTGCCAAGTTTAACCTGGATGCTAGTCCAGGTCTTATTTTCTCACATTTCTGGGTGGAAAAATGATGTTTCTGTTACCGTTCGACTAAAGATCAACACACATCTGACTTAATTGGCTGGCATGTTCTCTTACCTTTCCTGCATAGGAGAGTCGCTGAAGAAAAGCTCAACTGTGTCCCGTCATGTTTATATGACAGCATATGCAGAAGGTATAAATTAACCCTGTAATGCCAAATGTATCATATTTGATACATAATGTTTCTAAAATGTTTTGCGCCTGACACCTTTTGCAATAATTTAATGGAGGTAAAAACTTTGCTCAAGATCTATTGTACGTAATCAGATATACCGGATAAACTAAGGGATGAACGACATAATCGCCCCCTATCAGTATCGGACTTAAAACTGAATATCGGACACGCCACCCCCACCGACATTTAACCCGATATTTGATCAGCTTCTGAGTTTTCTAAAGTCAACTAAAAAACTACTTCTTCTTCCTTCTTAAAACTTCTTTTTACAGACTTAAAAACTTCTAAAGGCGAGGGAAAAATATTGAAAACATTAAAATATCCCAATATCTTCCTATGCTGATATATATTGCCATTTAAAAACACCATATCAATCTCTTTTACTAATGAAATATTGCTATATGTCATCAAGTATACTACGAAAATCCCTAAAAATTCACAAAATTTTGCCATATTTTTATATGTTGATAGATTAGACTGCAGTATCGATCTATTTTACCAACAAAAATCTCACACAAGAATTTGCAAAATATCAATCACGAGTTTGTAGAAGCATAGAAGGTGCATTTCACTCAATGATTTTGAAAGTAAAATAGATCGATACCGCTTTTAAATTAAATTTGATATCAGCATATGAAAATATATCGGAAGAGTATATTATTTTTCAAAGTGTCAGAAATGGATAACAAAACTGCTATTTTCAATGACTACTTATTTTTGTCCAGCTTTAACATAGGTATCGATATCGGGTTATCCACTACATACGAGTTTTAAAAAATATCGGCATATCGGATATCGCCAAAATCCCAATATCGCGGCATCCCTACTGATAACAGAGGGCAGAAGACTACACAAAAAGTAATCTTGACTTATCACATAGTAATAAATTATTAATATCAAAAAATGTATTTCTGTTTTTTTCTTTTTACATATTTTGTTAAAAAGGCCAAATAATGACTTCAAACCAAAAAAAGGGGTTTTTGTGTTTTGTTTTATTCTTGGATCGGGCTTTAAGGGGTTAATATTTAAAAAAAGTTGAAGGCACTGATTTAGTTTAAAAGTTTTCCTAAATTTTGACAAGTCAAAAAGAAATTAAATGTTTAATTGTTCTATTTTTTTCATTGTGGTAACATTACTTTAAAGGTTAATTTAGCTAAATAGACCCATTTGTGGATTTTTTTTATTTTTATTCTCTTATCTATTCTTTTCTCCTCCACTGTCTCCTTTTCTGGTTTTCTTCTTTCTATTTTTCATTTCTGTCTCCATTCCATATAAAACAATCTAAAAATAACACCTAATTATGTTTTTTTTTCCATGTAAAGAAAGCGAGGCTCTTGATATTTACATCTATATCTACAGAGAAATAGATCTCTGTTACATTTATAAAAAGGCGGAGGAGTGGATGAGCAGAAATTATTCAGCCTTTATAAACGGACATTCTTTCATTTGAATTGTAGATCTGCTGTTCAGGCAATAGAGGAATAAATTAAAGTTCTGTCTGTAAAAATGTTAACTTAAAGCTAATTCAGATGAAGAAATGGGAACAGTTTCCCATTACTCACTTCTTTCTTTGGGAAGTCCCTGTTACTGTATGTCAACAAACTACATCATGCCGTTAGTGAAGGAGCCTGTATGTTGGCTTAAAGGAAAAAATCTCCTGAAAATGTTTAAATCTGTGGAGCTGAGCTCTGAGTAGATCATTAATATTTAAAGCCTTCAGTTTTAATTCCAGCGTCTGCTGCTGAAAATTCATGCAGCTGCTGACATTAAAGAAAACTCGCCTCTTTGTCAAGTCATGCGTCTCGTTTCCTCGTCTCCCCTCCTCCTCCGGTATGGAAATGATAAGCGGAGCGAGGTCAGCGAACAAGGCTGCATACAGACGGAGGGGTTTTTGTGAGCCCAGGGCTGGATGGCGGCCTGCAAATCCGCCGCCTCCAGGCAGACATTTTGGGGCCCACTGGTCCTGGATCATACAGTCCTTAGTGGTCACTTTATTACAGATGGAGTGAAACGTAATCTTCAAACTACTGCCTTTTCAAAAGACATTAAAGTATTTTCTGGAGCGAGCTTCTTTTGAATGAAAATGGTGCCTCCAGCTTAAAAGAGCTCCTGTGTGTCTTCTGAATGTGAGTATTGATGATTGAAAGACATCTTCTGCCTTACTACAATGTGTTGAATTAATTGTAAAATTCATGTTTATGTGGATTTAAAGACATTTCAATTAGTGGGAAAAAAATGCAGGTAAGCAGTGTTTTAATATTGTTGTACTTTTTTGAATAAACTGTTTTAAGGAGCATTTAGTAATTTTGTATTTTTGTTTTGACAGGGTTGTAACTGCTTCCTGCTGTCCTTTAAAGTTTGATTTTTTTTTCCTTTTGGTTATTTGTGTTAGTCCGCTCAGGTTGAATTGTTTCTTTTGAGTACCTGTGAGGGTGGACTAACAACTTTCCATTCATTTTGTTGGTTTCTTTTCACTTCCTGTATGTTAATATTTCTAATAAAGTTTAGATAGTTGTATTTTATTTATATACAATAAAGATTGGAAAAATTAACTCTGCTTCAGTTTTTTTTCTATTTTGAACACAGCGACCATAAGTCTGTGTCATGTAGGATTAAATTTGTATTAAAAGGGAAAACCCCAATCGGACCTGTAACTAATCAACCAAAAGTTCAGCGACCCCCATGCAGTACCTTCATGGACCTCTAGGGGTCGCGGACCCCCTGTTAAAGACCTGCGATTTATTAGATTGAAATTTGTTCCATTTGATTAACTGAATACCTCTTTAAGGAGATTTTATTTGTAAAGCCACTCAAGCAATCATCACTAGAGGGTGCTGCTGTTCATTCTGAATCACAGCGTCACTGTTTTTAGCAGTAAGAGCAGAGCGCGTCAGGGACTTTTCGTTTCTTAAGCCCGGTGTTTTTTTTCTGTGTTTGTCTCCTCTCATCATCCAGGAGGTGCTTGGTTCTGGTCCGCCGCCCCTCACTACTACCCGCGATGGCTTCCCCTGCTAACGGAGTGTAGCTCTTAAGCTGCCGGGACTGCCACTACCCTCGACACCAGTGTTTGCCAGTTTAGGGTACTCTAGCCAAGCTGAGTTTTGCTGTGAGTCAACCTGAGTTTAACTTTGTTGTTTTTCTTTGCCTCTAGGCAGGAGTCAGTTGTCCTGCTAACTGGATTTTTCGGACCTTCTGTGCCTGGAAGGATAAACTGAGCTTCAAACTGAACTGGAGATTCAAACAGGAGGTTTGGATCCACTTTCACTCAAGAGACCGCTTTGAACTTCTCACTGAGAAAGGGGATTATTCCCTCCCCACTACAGCACCCGCCTGGCAGCCACCCCAGGAAATCTGGAGTGGCAGCTCAGCTTCTCCGCTCACCTATTAACAACAACCGTATTCTGTAAAACCCTGTTCCGCCAATCCACCGAATCAGACAGACTCAACACTGGAACCACGCGCACACAGACAGGAGTCAAGAACACAAAAACTTCACTGGAAACGCGGAGTCGGCAAATCTCAAAAACCTCTTCAAAAGCTTCACAAGTCAGCCTCCCCACTGAGCCTGAAATCCAACGGGCTGTGTCTTCCCCCTCACTCTTTGCAGTTCTGGTTACGCTAGTGTTCGTGAGCAACACTTCTTCCCCTGTTTACTTCTTCAATAAAACTCATCTTAAACCCTTTTACCTGGACTCCCCTCTGCTTCGGTTTTCTGCATTTTTGGGTCAGAACTGAACTTTGAAACATCATGACAGAGCAGAGAAAGGTATTCTACTGAAACAGGAATCGATTATGAATCCAGTCCAGGATTATTTATTCCGCTAAAAGAAAAGAAAATACACTTAATGTGTTTCTAATTGTAAATGGAGGCTTTTGATAAACCCGATTATTTATCACATAAATAGCGTCTATTTAGCCATGCTGCATAACGGAGCAGCGTAACTTCTCTACTGCGGAGGGGGAGGATGTGATAATAGAAAAATGGAGGGCATTACGGAAAATATTAAAGATTTATTGTAAAAAGAAGACATTTTAGTATTATGTGTGACAGCTTGGGAGGGCTAGTGTGATTTTATGTCCTTCATAAAGTTTTATCATCACTCTGAGAGCAACAAGGACAATCTGTTCTAAAGTTCTGGCAGCAGAACAAAGTCTCTCTTGACAGATTGTTGGATTAAAATGAAATATCCACTTTATCGGAACAAAGTAACAAATAGTCTGACAGTATATCAGAGCGACATACCACCTCCTTTAAATGTTTTACATTTCATTTGCCAGAAAGAATTTTTAATTGCCCAGTATAATGTTTGATAAATATAGTTCCTAATATCTTATTTTGTATATATATATGTATATCAATGAAACATGCTTTCAATCCTTCCTGCACATTCTTTTTCAAAACTAAACTTTGCTTTAAACTGTTGCGTGCTTGAAAAATATAAATTATAATGTTAAAAATCAAAAAAAACTTTGACAGGTTAAAAACTTGCACTACTACTACTCACCATTTAACATGCATGTTTTGCTCTATAACATTTAAAATGCACCACTCCAATGTCTAAGAGAAAAAATTTTATGAACATTTTTTCATGTATGACCATTGTACAGAAGACTGCCATATGATAGAAATATTTACACTGTGTGCATACAATTATTATTATTATTTTCCTAATCCCTGACTGATCTTTTTTAATCTAGTGTGTATTATAGTATAGATCAAATTCATCGTCCAGCTGCTGCTCTGCAGAATTCTCTCCCCAAGAGCTGAATCATTAGCCTGGGTGCCATTCCGAACTTAGTCCCGCCCACAACGTTTGAGGTCGGGAAGTTCGGTCTGGCATTGCTCAACAGTAGCGCGAGTATGCTCGCACAATATCTGGCGGGCCAATCAAATTGTCAGGGCGGGCTTTATACGATGATGGACAGATGATCAACAGTAACGTAATCAACCACGTGACCAAAGCGTGCTTGGGTGACAACAACAATGGCTGCCGCTGGAGAGTTGAGGTGTGTAGATTCTGCTATTAGGTCTGTTCTAGAAGATATCGACAGCAAATTCATTTTAAAAGAGGAACAGAGAAACGCGTTCAAGTCTCATCTTCTTATTCCAGGCGTGAAACTGCACGCTTTGATTTTTGTTGACAACAACTATGCGTCGCTTAATATACGTCACGCACTCCATTGCTCTTATTGGTTGTAGGTCTATCCAATTGAGTGCAGAGGCATTTTTTTTCCTGGTTCGTTCGAAACACGCCCCATAATCACAGCTCTATGGAGCAGCATCAGACTCATATTCTGACTAGAATTGAGTAGGACTACGTCAGGCTACTGAATCACGCCATCTAGCGGAAAATCACACGGCTTTTTTCAAATCACGCGCCGGCAACGCTTGTGGGTCGTTTTCATCAAAGGTCGGTGATTTTAAAGTAATCTTGAGTGATAAATATGCAATGCGATGAAATTTGTACTTTCCCGACAATAAAAAATACTTGACCCTGATGATCGGGTGATGGTTAACATCGAGCCCTGCAATGCGTTTAACATATTTTACTAATCGTTTTCTCTTCAGTAATCTAATAGGTTCAATAATGTGCAAGAAAATATGTTGTTTGTTCAGTATTTAATACAGCGCAACGAATATTTAAAATATTTAAAAGATAACAACCTTCCTTCCTTCCTTCCTTCCTTCCTTCCTTCCTTCCTTCCTTCCT